>JAJEJO010052742.1:0-241319 GCA_020662805.1 Glaucomys volans | reverse complement strand
GACTGGAAAGTCCAAGGTAAGATGTTCTGGAGACTGGAAAGTCCAAGATAAGATGCCAACAGACTTGTCCAATAAGAGCCTAGTTTTTCTTTCAAGAAATCACTTTGAAAGCTTCATGTCCTGAAGGAAAGGAATAGTTTCCTCACACAGCAGGAGAGCAAAGAGAGGACTCAATCTTGAAAGTTCTGTTTTAAGGCACTAAAGAAGGAAAAGCATTCATGGCCCAAGCACTTCTTAAGGGTTCCACCTCCCAATATAATTATTTCAATCATTAAATTTTGACATGGTTTTTGGAGAGGACAAACATTTAAAGTCTAGCAGTTAGGTACTTGAAAATCTCATAGGAATGTACTACTGAGTGTTTCAAGGTTCAGATGAGGCTCTGCCACCGAGTTCTGACTATATGTGCAATTTCAGGCAAAAAACTTCAATTCTCTTTGTGTTCTCTTGCATAGACAGGTTCTGTCAAAGTATGAACTATTTAAAGGCAGTTTGAATTTGTGGTATAAGTCAGTAACTTTGAGATCAAACATTCCTCTTTTTGAATCTCTGGTCACAAATATTTGATGACAAATGATGATAAGATTGAGACGAAATGTTGATGTTATGGAGGAAGAAAATTATTCACATCACTGATTCTGTCAAAATAATATTTTAAACTGCTGTGCAGTTGGAATAATGATGTAATGGAAACTAAAGTTTACCAAGACGTTTCATGACTTTGATTCATGGTATCAACACCAAATATAACAATTTGACTATTGATGACCGAACTATAATGATGAATTATAGTGTTTACTGACATTTACTAAGGTCCTCAAAATCATGAGAAATCCATTCCAGAGACAGGGAAGCCTGAAAGCTAAAAGTCTGACATCATCAAAGGGCAGGGGTTAGCTGATGTCTTGGAAGAAATTTTAACTCAGGATTTTCATTTTGATATGAACAGAACCCAGTCTCAGATTAATATCAGTATGGAATAGAAATTACCTTCAGAAATTAGATAAATTGAATCTATTTCTTTTTCAATTGGCTTTATTTTCTAGATAAATCAATTGTAGTATCACCAGACACATTCTACTTAAAGGAATCTTGATTAGAAATAAAAGTACTATCATTACCCTCAGGATATTTAAGATTAAATTTTTTTCTAGATGTGTATTTTGTAAAAATTATCTGTTGAGAAAAAATGTTTTTTTTCCTCCAGAGTTATTTTGAAGCACAATCTATGCTGAAGGGGATTATGACCATTTTTTTTCTTTCTCCTTGGCTAAGTATGCTCAATTCATCTCTTTGTGACAAAATAAAAGAAAAGAAATGACCTGATAAAAACATCTGATCCCTTTTTTATAGAAATACCCTATCAAATCTTGAAAAAAGAATCAGTTTCCAAGATTTTTTTAAAAAGTCAGTTTAAGAGTTAATATAATCCTTTTTCAAGTGGATAACATTTTAGTGCAAAGTACCTTTGAAAGCCAGATCAGTTCAACTTCCCTTGAGCTATTAAACATAACATTAAAGAAAGTGTCAGAAAATAAAATTAAGCTTCATAGATATAATATTTCAAAATATCTTAAATCATTATATAATTTGAATACAAAAACTATAAAGCATCTAATCTTAAAAAATTTTTAAGTAAATAATGTGTACCATTCATACTTTAGGTACAACATTTGACAACTACTGCACATAAACTATATTATTTTATTGTCTCTTCTAAAGGAGATAGGACTATCAATTAGTCATTGGATGAAGTTTTCTGTACTGAGGAAAATGATACAGCAAAATATTGAAAAATGAAATACTTTTCAAACTAAAATGGGGTTTTTCTCTCATTTGCTTCAGAAATGGAATTTTATGAATTACACCTGAGCTACAGGAAAATCAATTAGATATATAACAATATTCCATAACAAATAATGACCTTCCATTTTCCCTTTGACAAGGAGAATAATATTCTTTATAAATGTGGAGAAGATATGATGCAAGAATAGACATGCTAAATCTCCTGGGTTTGTCAATAATCATAAACATAAATAGTATGATTTTCTCTTCACTTTCAAAACTAGACATTTACACCACAAAATGGTAACAAAATTCTGCCCACTTCATGCCCAGTTTACATTAAAAAGCAAAAAAAACTATAAAGCTAACTTTGTTTTATCCTACATGTGAAGAGACTAAGGCCTGAAGATATTCATTGTTATACTGATCTTTATTTGTAAGGGCCAAATTGCTTATAACTTTCTGGCTTTAGGATATCAATAGCAAAAAATGAAAAAGAAGAAAATACATATTTTTTTAATTTGTGCTTCTAAAAACATGTTGGAAATTCTGTTAGAAGTTAGAACCCAATGTTCCTAGAAGTAAATTTTATTACAGTATTAATATTTTGGATGCTTCAGATTTGTTTTGAGTCTTGCATCATTTTACATCATATTAACATTAAGGTATTGATTCTTTAACATCTTTATCTCTACCTATCTACATCATTATCTTAATAAGTGTATAGGAGTGTACACACATACAGAATGTGTTAGTCAGTTTTTCATTGCTGTGTCCAAAGTACCTGACCACAGGAGGAAAGGTATGCCTTGGACTGTGGTTTCAGAGGTCATAGTCCCAGGTCACCTGACTCCATTGCTCTGGCCCTAAGGTGTGGCAGAATATCATGGTGGAAGCGCCTGATGGAGGAAAGCTACTCAGTTCATGGCAGCTGGGGAAGCAAAGCAAGAAGAGGGAAAAGGCTGCAAGGTAGATGCATCCTTCCAGAGCATGCTCCCTGAGACGTGCCTCCTCCAGTCATGTGCCACCTGCTTACAGTTATCACCCAGTTAGTTCATTGAAACTAGAATAGGCTGCTGAGGCCCATAATCATTTATAATTATAATCTAATCATTTTGTTTCTGAATATTTCTGAGTTAATACAGAATCTTCTGGGGGCACGTCACATCCAAAACATTATTTACCAATGGGCCCCTAAAACTCACATCCATTTCGCAATGCAGACTGTATTTAGTCTTCCTACAAGAGTCCCCATAGTCTTCACAGTTGAAGCATTACCCAGAAGTCCAAGGTAGACATCTCAGATGAGGAATGAGCAACACATTATGCTCCAACTTGGAAATCCTTTTTTAAACATTTGTCCTCTAATTCTATTTAAAGCAGAATTACTCCTCGCTTAACTCTTACTCTTCAGGTACTTTATCATATTTAATATGAAGAAATCAACTGAAATTCTACCTGAGCGTATCTTTGAACTGTTCTTTAATTTATTAGGAACATGAATATGTACTTCTATTTGTCATCTTACTGTTTATAATAGGGTTGCCAAAATTCTGCCACTACCGTATATAAAGATTGGCCTCTTTCCTCACTTCCAATAACAATTTTCTTACAAATGTTTCAGACTTTGTTAATATTGTCATAATTGACCTTCCAGCCTTCCAGTTCAATGCCAGGCCCATATATTTTATTTTTTGTTATATAGGATCCTATTTTCAGTACCTATTCTGTTTTAGGTACTTATTTGTGTCACTCAAACGTGAAAAATTTAATGTTTTAGAATAAAAAAGAACAGCTCCTGTTACATGGACTCCCAGCTGGATTCATTCTTAGGAACATCTTTGATGATGAGCTCAGCAGGAAGGACCACAAACACCTTGCATACAGGGACGAGGCCATAACATTTATTTCTGGCTGGGGTCTTTTGATTATCTTCCTAGTATTCTTTCTGTGTATATATTATCTCATCCTTTCAGGGTTTTTCAAATATTTTCGAAGCTGGTTGGACATACTACAATTCATTATGTTATGTTGACTAGGCTCCAAAGAATAAAAGCACCAGTCCACTTAAAGCTTGAGCAGGGAAATCCAAAGACATCACTGCTGTGATTTACAGGTTAATGCATATTCCAAAGGTCAGCTTATATTCAACTTGAAAATATATATATTCTATCTCTTGATAAAAATTACAGAAGGAATTGTTAGTACCCAATTTTTAGACCACAAGTCACAAACATCTTTGTTTCTCTGAGTATGCATAGTATATAGAACATTTTATAACATCTACAAGAATTTAATTATTTTACTCATTTTAATTATTATATAGATGTACATATTCTTTTTTGTGCTTCCATTCATGTAGCAAGCTCTTAAATATAGTGATAAGTAAAATTATTCGGCCTTAAATATTTCAAATTTCTCCTTTGTTTTTTATTTATTTAGTTCATCTTTAAAAATCACTCCTTATGCTATTGCCAAAGAAATCAAGCGTCTCATATCCCACTAGTATCAGCCCTTTGGAACACTCTTCATTGCTTTCTGAATGCTTTTTGGAAACATAATTTTGTCAATAATTTATCATTTTAATAAATTTTGAGGTTCGCTAACCTAAATTCAAGTTCTTTATAAAAGTAACTCCAGGAAACTGTACTACCTTTATTTCCTTAACATTTCATATGCTAGCCATAAAACACTACTTTCCATATCCTCTTTACCAAAATCTCTATGACTCCTTGACATATTATCAACAATATAATCTCCCTAAAAGACCCTTGTCTTTCTCTTTCAACTTGTTGACCCTTTAAATCATGGCTCAATTTTGCTCTCTTTGTCAGAGATGGTTATTTCCTAATCAGTAGCACCTGCCAGACACAGACAAATGTCTTCTGTGTATACATGTCACCAAGGATACTTCAGTATCAAAGCATTTGTCACGCTACACAGTGGTTTACAATTTACCCTTCTCCCCAAATCTTTGAGCTTCATCAGGTCCCAAAGTAACCAGTACTAAGCAAACCTATATGTAGGAGACATTCTTTAATTGTTTGTTCACTAATGAATATTTGACTAATCTTATAAAGTGGTCCATAGTACTTTGAAAGAATTTGTATTGAATAAGCATTTTTACCAGTAAAGATTTTTTTGTGCATTTTTCAAACAGAAATATACTAATAATATAGGAAGGATATGCAATATAAAAAAGTAATTGAAATTTATGTGCAGACTGAAAAATTATCAGCATATTGCTTTTTGTAAAAGTTGCATTTCTCTTCCAAATAAGACAAATACAAATATCATCTAATGGAAGGTTGTATTTTATCAGCCACAGTGACCATACTCTAGGAGTCTCCCCATTGTGTGAATTGGAAATTTCAATACAAGAAATAAAAAAGGTACTTTGTCTTGGGATTCCATTTTTGTTTTTTAAGCAGTTGTTACTGAGCTTTCTGGACTGCAAAATACAATAAATGTCTTCATTTTACTGCCAAGCTATTCATCTGTACTGGAGTGAGAAAAGTGGCATGCTAATTTCTTGATAGATCAACTGTTTTGTCAAAAATGTGGAAAATCCTGCCAAACTTGCCTTGGAAAATGAAGCATGTTTACAACAATTTGTCGCTAGAGAAATGAATATTTTTGTGCAAACATTTATGTTTAACACATCTCAAAATGAGAAGTAACATATTCTCAAAGACTGTGGGAAAACATAAGGTTATATTACCCTCTTCCCATTTGTCTTCTGCAATATCTTTAAAACAACCATAGAAATGAGAATTTGTACCCCATACGTGTACAATGAATCAAAATGAAGTCTGTAAAAATAAAATAAAATAAAATTAAATTAAATTAAATCAAATTAAAAAAATAACTTGACTTTCCATTGCTGCCATTAGTGGGCTGGATCAAGATTTATTTGGGCTCTGTGAGGATGGAATTGGTTCATGATCATTGATAATGAAGGGACAATAAGAAATACTTTGCATTTCAGGAAATGAAACCTCAGAAAATTGGTAAAATATGAAACTATCACATTGAGAATCAATGAAAAGAAAAATCCAAAGAGGAAAGAAAACCTATGGTAGAAAGAATTGGGAAAGAGGCTAGGGAATTCAACTGAATAGAGAGAATTGAAAATGGGCTATAAGTCAATACTGGGAATAATTTTCCAAATTACTTTGAGATTGCACAAGTTCCATCTGTAGTATGGGTATAGCTTTCAACATGGGAAGGGAGAAAATTTTAAAATAAAAATACTGGCTTGGACAATCAATTGGATATTAATTATACATAAGTCTTTATTAGGGAAAAATATCTGGGTAGCAATTTAGAGTGAAGCAACTTAGATGTATCAATATTCCATGTTTTAATTCACACATACAAGTAAAATTATTTATTTTTAAATACATTTTGCATGGTGTGAAAATTTTCTAGGTATTTGATTATTGTTTAAAATATACATTTTTATTCACTGGAATGAATGAATAAAATATAAAATGTAATTTGTATGTTGGCTTAAGAACCAACTTCCTCAACAAGACTCTTAAAGCATAAGAAGTAAAATTAAGAATCATTGAATGAGAGTCTATAAAACTAAAAAACTTCTTCGCAGCAAAGGACACAATCAAGAGTGGAAAGAGAGAGCCTACAGAATGGTGGTTATTCTTTGTCACCTGCACCTTGGATTGAGGATTTTTAAAGATTTTTTTTAACATAATTTCTAAATTTCTAAAATTTTCAATCAGTGCTAATGTAGTATTTAGTATATTAATCATTCTTAGATTACACTGTGAATACCTGTTCCAGTGTAAATTCTATAATTCCTTCTGATACAGAAAATGTGTAAAGGGCAAATAGAATTTTGTATATTTATGTCATATAAACTAAGTTTCCTATTTGCCATTACTATAAAACAATGTGAAGAAATTAGGCAATATATATTACTTAGAAATGTCATAAACAATCTTTAAATAATTTGCTCCTATTGAGACCTATCAATATTGATGATATGTATTTGGTCCCGTAGTTTGCAAGTTCAGTCCAGTGGGTCTCCTGTGGCCAAGGACCTAAACACATTAACCAAAAGAGTCTGACAACAGCAATGTCACCAGAACTTCAAACTCTGGCAACTGCTCTGATGTAATGGATTTTTGGTTGCATGAAAGCCATTGTTGGTCTAAGAAGCATCTGGGCAGACTGTTATAAATGCAAATTCCAGCACTCTGCTGTAATAATTTCAGGAAAATATTTCCTGAAAGCATCTTTGTTAGTTCTTAGCGATTCATCTGGGTATCATACTACAAAAAACTGTAATTCTCTCTTTAAAAAAATTGTATTTATTTACTTATTTACAGTACTGGGGAATGAACTCAGGAGTGCTTTAGCACTGAGCTACCTCCCCAGCCCTTTTTAACATCATTTTTTATTATAATTGAGACAGGGTTTCACTAAGTTGCCCCAGCTGGCCTTGAGGTTTTGATCCTCCTACCTCAATCTTCTGAGGCCCCGGGAATAAAATCCTGCATCACCATGGCCAGCATTATTATCCTTCTTTTAAAATTATATTTCTTAATGTTTCCACAAGTTTGGCAACTGTCATTTCCATAGATGTTTCCCCTTTTTATAGGGATGAATGGGTGCTTTTATACCTGTACTTAATCTCTGAATTGAATAAACCACCTGATACCAAAATATTGCCATTTCTTGAATTTTAAACAAGGCAGCAAATTGAAAAATGGCACTAGTTTTTGCATGGTACTTTTGTTTCTGAAGAAAATTTATATGTAATAGTAGCTATATAAATCACAGAAAAGATTTATTTGAAATAATAGAAAATGATGTGATTGAGGGGCTGTTGATATAGTTTCAGATATTGATATCAGATTATAGGCAATTTCATCTTGATAGTAAATGCATCAGTATGGCAATGAAATAAGAAGTTTGATCCTTAACCAAGTTATTATCGGTTCCACAGTTATTCAGGACCTGCCATCTGAAGCTGTGACTCTTCAAGAGAGAGCAGAGGGGAAGAAGAATGACTTTTCATGAAATAAAAGGGAGTTAGATACAGTAATGGGATAAAGAAGTGCAGAAGGGAACACAGTGAGGAGTTCCATGGGCAGAGCTATCAATTATAACTGACACTGACATTGAGTCTTACTCAGGTCTTTAGCTTTTTTCTTTAAATTGAGAAGGCTGCACTTCATGGTGCATGTTCTAGTGTGTCTAATAGATACACAGATAGCAGCCACATTAGTCAACTGCTCATTGCTGTGACCAAAATACCTGACAAGAACAACTTAGTGGAGGGCATATGGTTTCAGAGGTCTGAGAATATGGCCAGTTGACTCCATCACTCTGGCCCCGAAGTGGGGCAGACACCCAATGAAGGAAAATTACTCAGCTAATGGAATCCAGTAAACTCAGAAAGAGAGATTGAGGCACCAGGGACAAAATACAAACACCAAAGGCATGCCCCCAGGGAATTCTTTCCTCCAGCCACGCCCCCAGCTGATGGTCACCATCCAGTACAGTAGTCCTTTCAAATTATTAATCAATCAAATGATCCAATCTACTGGTTATAGCTCACATGATGTAATTATTTCACCTCTGAACATTGCTCCATTGTCTAACATGAGCTTTCTGGAGGGACCACAAACCCATGGCCAAACCATACCAGCCATTTTAAACCACTTAAATAAATTTGATCTGTAATCTGGTCTTTTTCCAATATAAAATTAAAAATAAAATTCATTAGTTTTATATTTTCTCTAAATTATGAAAAACCTCATTGATCATGGGTTTCCTGAGTTTAATTTACCTACCACTCTTATCTATTTCTAAATTCGATGGTCTTACCAGATCTCTGATGTAGAAATGATTTTGGCATATCTATGGAATACTGCTTTGTCAGTCAATCTACATGCTCCATACTCTGCTAATATTTTAAAATGAAACGTATAATTCACTGTGTTGAATTATAAAAAATTGAGAACAACGGTAGGACAAAAGAGCCTCATTTCCTACTAAGACATTATCACGTATCTTTTTAGTCTGACACCAGTTTTGCTCACTATATGCTCATTTATGTTTAAGGCATACCTGATTTTAACTCTGATTATTCATGTCATTTTTTATATCAAACTTTCTACCAAGGGATATATCATTTACTGTTTTACTGATAAACATAATTTACAAAGTAGTGAGAAACTGCCACATCTCAAACCAAAGCACTCTCAAAAGCAAGTTCTGATATATCTTGAAATATTAATGAGTGAATTATATTTGAGCTAACAAGAAAAAGATTGAGGAACATTAGGTGAATTTTATCATATTTTTAACATCAAATAAGAAATGGATTAAGAGTGAGTTAAATGTGAATAGTAGTTGTATCCTGATGGTCACGGATATTTTATACTAAAATGTGACTTCAGAAAACCTAATTTCTGGGGAGTTTATGATTATCATATCATAAAATTAATATATGAATGAGAAACCTTTTATTCCAAACTTATACTGGAAGGTCTATGTTAAAATGTACAATGACATCTCCTTACTTAAAAGAAGCTCTCCTTCAATTTCCCACAGCCGTTCAGAGAAGTGACATTCCATAATTCTCTTTTTTCTCCTTCCCCATCTGCTGCTGATATAATGGATTCCCTGGTGACCTAGACAATGCTTCTCGGTCTGAGTCTTGTTTGGGCACTGCATTTTGAATATATTTTCACATGACCAAAGTAAGAAAAATAAAATGATCTTATCATTAAGACATATTCATTCAATTTATAAAACCACTTACTAATTTTTCATTGTGATTTTTCTAATCTTTCTCTTTCAAGATGGAAGTTGATGTTTTAGATAGATCTTTCTGTTTCTGTTTTGTTTGGGTATTTCTTTTGTGATATGCCATGTTCTTGCTAGTTAAATGTAAAAATAATATTGATTTCGTGTCACATTCCAGAAATTTTAAAAAATTATATTGATTCGATAAATTAAGAGATCCTAGCAGCCTTCGTAACTTCTATTTTTTTCCTCAAGGGCATGAAAAACAGTGAATGGCAATTTCTCATGTGCAGTTATTTATGTATTCTTCTTTATTAAATAGTTTGTTGCAATCCTGGAAAAATATGGATTCTTTTGTCTTATCTTTTTGACATTTCCTGTACTAATTTTAATTAACTGTTATTTGGTTTGATGTCAAAGCATTCTGATTCCTTTAAAATGTCAAATTCTAAAATGTTGACATTTTCATGGAAAGAGCAAGGACCTGAATGAGTTAATTAAGAAGGAATGGTCATTCAGAGATTCCTGTGTATCAGGCAGTTCATTTTGCAGATAAGATTGTTGCCATTGAAGGCAGCAGAGTATTTTTGCAGCATATAGTTGGGGTTATGTTCAAGATGGAGCCAGATTTCACAGTTTCTTCCTCTCCTGCTAGTGAATCAATCATATTTTCTCTCTGATCCATATCTCTGTTAGTAACCAGATAACTTTATTATAAATATTTTTAAGGTTCTTGAGAACAGAGGTTTGTCAAAATCTTTGCATGCCTGACATTAGTAACTGTGCTTCACACACAATAGGCCCTGAATAGATATTTCTTGAATTAATGTTGAAGGAGGACATGACAAGGAAATATTAATAAAACAGATTTTGATTCAAGTTAAAGGTGAGAAAGCAATTGGAATTTTTACAGAAAGTAGTTATTATGAAAACCAATGGATAATTGAACTTTACTTTACTGAAGCCAGATGAGCATTTGCTGCTATAAATAGTTTGGAAGAAAAATTCATATGGTAATTGAAACATAAATATTTAGAGATTGTGAAACTATGTGACAGGCAAAAATCCGGGGGATAGGTTCAAGCAACGGGTCCTACGAATGGAATCAAAGAAACAAACCAAATGTGACCTTTCTGTCTTTAGGTAACAGGGTACATAGACATTTTTACATAAATCAAAGTGTCTTCTCTTTTGCCTTATATTTACTTTAAAATGTATTATGAAGTAGATTAAAAATACTTGTTAATTCCATTTTCTAATAAACTTTTGTACATTTAGGAAACAAAAAAAATAACCAATAACAACACTTGAGGAAATCTAAACCCAGCTAACAAAAATATTTATTAATATAGATTTAGAGCAAACTCCCCAAAATGAAGGAGGGTATGGTCAAATTAAATTAACTTCAAATATAACTATCTTTTTAATTATAATGGAAACATAATTGTGTAAAGTTATCTTAAGCATGTGTTTAATCTTGTCACCCTAATTTTCACATGATCTGAAAAGCAAAAGAGAAAAAGAATAAAGGCCGGAGAGAAAATGACTTTCGCTTTAATAACTAATAATCACAAACTTGTAAAACAAGTAAAATAATTGGAATTTCTATTAGTTACCAACAGGGGTATTTGCACTGTTACAGGACTGTTGTTATGTTTTGGATATCTGATGCCCCCAAAGCTCACGTGTGAGACAATGAAAGAATGTTCCAAAGTGAAAGGATGTTATTAAGAGAGGTCTACCCTAATCAGTGAATTAATCCACTTGGATGGATTAACTGAGTGGTAACTAGGCAGGTAGAGTGTGTGGAGGGAGCAGGTCCCTAGGGCATGTCTTAGGGGTTTATATTCCTGGCAGGGGTGTTCTGAGCTGCTTTCCTCGGTCACGCCATTCTGCCATGATTATTATACTTCATCTTGGGCTCAGAGCAATGGAGTCAGTCAACTTTGGACTAAACTTCTGACACCATGAGCCAGCATGAATTTTTTCTCCTGTAAATTATTCTTTCCGGTTTTTAGTCACAGTGACAAAAAACTGAGTAAAACAAGAGGTGTAGACATGAGATCATTTGACATACACAGAGGCTCTTTTTCTTAGGGCATAAATTCTGAAGTACATTCTTAGAGTTTTGAACTCATGATTAGGACTTGTGATCTATAGAGTTCTCTCTTGCCCCTGCCACCATCCCTGCCAGCTGAAGCTGGTGGGGCACAACACTGGCAAACCAGTCGTACAGCAGTACGTTTAGGAGAGTGCTAGGATTATAGCAGGATCATTAAAATCGGGTATAACTTCTGACCTTTACTGAAAATCCTAATTTCAATGTAATCAGAGGTGTGTAAGCTTTGATTTCCAAAGCTGCCAACTTGTGAAATGTACCTGATTTTCAGTCATCGAATTTTCAAACCAGCTGGGTTTCAGATAAATTATTTTATATCCCTGTTGGGACATAATGAAATGATTTTTCACCTAGTTTGAAACTGATGCTGATCTGCCTGAAATGGAAACAGAAATGAAATACAGAAGGTGTCAACCACAGGGACTAGTGTCAATATATATACTTTTTCTCCCGATTCATTGCTAAAGGAAACAGCAGGTTTCACCCTCATACAATCTCAGTAACCTGCAATAGTAGTTAGTCTCACAGACCATTTGAAGGCAACTGGGTATCACAATGAAAGAAAGGGTTGTTACTAATTGTGGTCAAGGAAGGCATGTTGACTATTGATTTATTAGGTTACTGATGTTGATAGAGGATATATCTAAAATTAATCATGTGTCAAGTTATCAATGTCAATTTTGTTACCCTTTATTATCTATTAAAATGATAGCTGTTTCTTTTTTTAAATTTATTTATTTTTGGTTCAATGTACACAAATGGAGTACGACTATCGTTTTTCTGGTTGTGTACAAAGTAGAATCACACCATTTGCATATTTATACATATACAAAGTATAATGATGTTTGTCACATTCTATTATCTTTCCTCCCCCCCCTCCTCCCCTTACTTTCCTCTATACAATCCATCCTTCCTCCATTCTTCTCCTCCCCTCCCACCCCGTTACATGCCATCAACTACTTATCAGAGAAATCATTTGGCCTTTGGTTTTTGGGGATTGGCTTATCTCACTTAACATGATACTCTCCAACTCCATTCATTTACCTGCAAATGTCATAATTTTATTATTCTTTATGGCTGAATCATATTTCATTGTGCATATATACCATGGATAGCTATTTCTTGAACTGACAAATTAAGAAACTTGATTATACAAATTAATATCAGCAATTACAGATTTTACTTTGTGTATGAACAATCAAGGCCTCTGTGACCAAAATAACTGACAAGAATAACTTATGGTAAGAAAATTTATTTTGTGTTCCTAGATCCAGAGATTCAGTCCATGGTTGACTGACTATTGTTGTTGACTAGAGGTAGAGCAGAATACCATGGCAGAATGGTGTGGCAGAGGAGAGTTGCTCAGCTCCTGGCAGTCAGAAAACAGAGAAAGAATAAGGAGCTAGGGACAAAGGCATGTTCCCAGTGATCTACTTTCTTCAACTATGCCCCAACTGCGTAGTTTTATCACCCACTAGTCCATTCAAATTATTAATCAATAAAAAGATTCAATCTACCAATGGGGTTACACCTCCTATGCTCTAATGTTATGTCTGATCATCACTGTATTGCTTAACACTTGAGTTTTTCAGGTCATTAAACATCCAAACCATAACGTCCCCAGAGACATTTACTTTTTTTTTGAGAAAGTATTGATACCACTATTTACCGGTGCCAAGTCCTGCTTCCCTAGGGGTTGAAATATAAAGCCAGAGAAGCACGCCGAGGCAAGTGTAGAGTGGAAAGTAAGAAGATTTATTGAAGAAAAGTAAAAGCAGACTTCTCCCACATGGAGAAAGAGGACTCAAAGGCAGAATCCATGTGATGAGTAAATCCTGTCCTTTGTATAAGTTTTATTCTCCTGTTCCCTCCCCCTTCATTTCTTCCCTTTCTGCCTACTTGACCAGGCTCAGTTTTGCAGGTGAGATGCAAAAGCTGAGAAGCAGATGGGCAGGGGGAGAGCCAAACAGGTATTGTCCCAGAGGGTATTAATTAGCAACTCTTTGCCTATAGTTTTCAATAAGGGCAGGTAGATTTGGTAATCAATGGGCTCTGGAGATCTCTGACATTCCATTCTCAAGGGCAGCCTCCAACTTTAGATGCAGATGATTTTCATGTCCTCCATTTTCTCGATTTAACCTGATTTTTTTATTTCTATACTAACTGCCTGTCCAATTTTGGCTTCAGTATGATCATAACAAATATCCATCCGCATGTGTGAATGATTGAAAAAATTGCATGAATTAATGAGATACATATGTCTTTAAGAAAAGCATAAGACAAAGATAATATAACTGCAATTTATTAATATACTTATTTCTCTGCATATAATTTCATTATCAATTTTAAATGTAATATAATTTATCTTAGCAATATTCCTTCTGCACCATGGTAGCTGAATACAAAAGGAAAAAAAGAGTTTTATATAATGATGAATGTTTATCAGATGTGGTATTCCAGGCCCCATGGGCAATACTGTTTTGAAATATGCTCCTAGTTTTAGTAGGTAAGGTCAAATTGTCTTAATATCATCAGGAGGAGGAATCTGGAAATGATGTATACTCATAATATTCTTCTCATCCTAGTTGTGGTGAAGGTATTGCACAAGTATCAGTGCTCTTCCTCATGCCTTTTTAGGATCAATACAATTGGTTTTACTTTAACTTCCATATAGGAAAAGCAACTGTTTTCCAAACAGTTGTTACACAAAAGAATAATTTAAGCCTAACACAGTTTTCAGATGCTTTTATGTGATTGTTACGCGACAAACACTTGGCAAACATTGAAAACTACATCCACCCATCCCAACAGTTAGAAATATACTTAAAGGCACATAGAAGGGCTAGGGTTGTAGTTCAGTGGCAGAACACTTGGCTAGAATGTGTGAGGCCCTGGATTCAGTCCCCAGCACTGCAAAAAAAAAAAAAAAAAAAAAAAAAAAAAAAAATCATAGGGAACACAAACACAGGTGGGGTCATATACATTCAAATTTGGTGTCTTTTGTCACATCTGCCTGTTTGATATCAGAGAAACTGCCTCTCACTACTTTCCCCAAAACTACAAATCTAGAAACTTTCTGGCCATCACTCTGACCCTACAGTTTCTCTTCTCTTTAATTTCCACATCCTTATTCTCTGGTCAACGTTTATTTTTCTCTCTTTATCTCTAATTCCTCTTACTCATTTTCTATGAGTCTTTAGTTCTCTCTCCTCTGCATGTAGATGATGAGGTGTTGCACATACTTAAGAAAACTTCTATTTATTTTCAAGGAAGTACCGAATATTCATTTCCAGTCTTTATATCTTAACCATGTAACATGCATGAGCCATGCTACCATTTTTGTTAGTCAGATTTGTTGTTATTATAAATGTGACACAGATGGTGATTTTGAGTGCTGTGACCAAAAGACCTGACAAGAACAATTGGAGAAGAAAAAGTTTATTCGTTTTCCATGGTTTCAGAGGTTTCAGACCAGAGATGGCTGACTCCATTGTTTAGGACCCAAGATGAGGCAGAACATTATGGCAGAATGGTGTGGTAGAGAAAAGCAGCTCAAGATATCACACCAGGAAACAGAGAGAGAGTTCTACTCAACAAAGACATAATACCCATAATGTAGTAAATACAAAAATGGTATATTCAAAATATACATGTGAGTGTGTGCTTGTGTGTGTACAAAAGGTACCATCCCATAGACTCACCTGCTCCAACCACAGCCTACCTTCCTATAATCACCATTCAGTTAATATGTATCAGGATATTAATGCAGTTATTAGGTTATGACTCCAACAATCCAATCACTTTACCTCTAAACTTTCTTACATTGTGTGACATATGAGCTTTTGGGAAATATACATATATAAAATGTCATAAGATCCTATTTTTCCAGAATCCTTGTAACTATTTCTGTGCAGTTTTTCTCAATGAGAAGTGATTTATATAAATATATTTACTTTGCAGCAGAAATAACTCTATTAAACTCTGCAATTGTGATGACTAATATTATATATCAAACTGAGTGGGCTATAAGATGCCCACATAGCTGCTAACACATTATTTCATGGTGTGTCTGTGAAGGTATTTTAGAAGAAGTTTAATATATTAATCAGTAGACCCAATAAATCATACTATGCTCTCCCAAGTTGGTGGGCATTATCAGATCTGTTGAGAACCAAAGTAGAATAAAAAGTGAAGAAGGGGAAGGTTATGTCTCTGCTCTTAAGTTGAGATATTTATCCTATCTGCCTGTGATATCAAAGCTCCTGGTTGTCAGTTTTCTTTGGACCCTGAAGCTTCCCATTTTTTCCCATGGTTCCAGATCTTCTGCATCTGAACTGATAATAACATTGTCTCCTTTGTTTCTCCAGTTTACAGGGGGTATATGGTGGGACATCTTTGCTTCCATAATCTTATGAACCTATTCTATAATTAATCTAATATCTCTGCATCAACCCTCTCTCTATATATCCTATTGGTTCTTTTCCTCTGGAGAACACTGATTAATACTGATATTGATACCAAGAATGAATCTATCTTGACAAAATTTAAGGATGAGTTCTTTCAATTGGTTTTAGGAGTTCTTAGAATTGGCACTTTAAACTTACTAGTTTTAAAGAAATCTATGACTCAATTTTCAGTAGTAAAGAGAGTACAATATTGCATGACATAAAATATTTATAGATAAAGGCAAAATATCTTCATTGGGTATTCTTTATCAATACTTTCAAGAAGTTAGGAATGAAATAAATCTGTATTTGATATTTTAAAATATTTTTGGAAAACAGAAATGTATAAAGATGTTTGAACTCTGCAATTGCCATTGATTAAAATGGGTAAAGATGAGTATAAAAATTTAAATTATCACTTTAAGCACTGCATAATTGATGGAAAATTTATAGGTGTTTATTGAGGGAGAACCTTGGCTCCTATACTAGATCAAATTGCTGAAAATCAAAACCATGAATTGACCCTGCTATTGACTGATTTAGGAGGGAACTTTATGTCTTAGTCTCTCAGAGGCATTCTACTTAAACTGTGGGCATTTACTAGAAAAGAATAGTGTCCTCTAAGTTGTGATAGTATGAATGCAAAGACTTTGAAGAATCTAGGAACATTGAGTTCCTAAATTCTCATGAATTTCCTTTGCTACTTGAAGGGGTTGTCCAACCCAGTAGAAGTGACCTTTCCAATGATGGTTGTAAAAACATTCCCAATCATAGTTGGGAGCCTCTCAGTACAGTGACATCAGCATTTTCACCTCCATCTGAGAGGATGAACACTTGATTGTCTGCTTCCCTTGAGACAGTTGTCAGGTAAGACATGCTGATTCTCTTTAAGATCTATCTCCATATCTTTCTCTCTGATTCTGGAGCTATAGTGAGATTCAAGTTCCAATAGGTCACTAAAGGTAAGCTACGGAAGTTTGAATCAAGAGACGGTGCAATATGCTCCAAGAGGACAACTTGAGTTTTCTAATTTGTATAAGCAGAAGTCTTGGGAACACATGTGGAAACAGATATTTAGGGTGAGAGTTGATGGTGGAGGTGACAAAAATTAGATCAGGCCAAATTATTTATTTGGGTCAACAAAGTAGAGAAGTAGAGACTACGCATTTAATTATGAGACTTAGGGAGTTAGAAAAGACTTTAATAGGGGCTGGGGTTGTAGGTCAGTGGCAGAGCACTTGCCTAGCACTTGTGAGCTACTGGGTCTGATACTTAGCCTCATTAAAAATAAACAAAATAACAACAACAACAAAAATAACAAAATAACAAAAATAAAAAAAAATAAAAGAAGATGTATTTTCCATCTACAACTACAAAAAATATTTTTAAAAGGCTTTCATAGTTTCTTCAATAATTTATTTGTTTGATTCGCTTAAGCATGAATAAAATGTAACTCATTATAAATTGATAGGAAATGTCCAATATCCTTTAGTTTAGTGTAGAAGAGGGAATAACAAGGCTTAGAGAGATTGGAATGTTAGAGTTTATTTGCCCCTTAAGACCTAATTACCCAGGGCTGCTGATACAGCTTATTGGTAGAGCACTTGCATAACACTTGAAACATCCTGGGTTAAATTCCCAGCAGCAAATCAGCAACAAGAATCTCAAGAAAAATACCTCTTCACCCACACTGGGGTGGTCCAGAAGATGTACCTCTCACCAATACTTTGAGAAATAAATTTGAGGGCAGGGGGAATCTGAATGTCTTTGAAGACATGTGTAATCATTCTCCTCCGTTCTCTGCACCTTATGATGTGATCAATAGACATTCAATTGGAAAACTTAAACATAATGAAATAATGGATCTGAGTGGGAACAAGTGATGGTACCCATCTTCCAGCCTATTTTATAGATAGTAGTCAACTTCTTTCTGCAGCCAATCCTGCTCTTAACCAATGGGCTCACAATCAATGTGTCCACGGTGGAAAGAATAGAGATCATACATGAATTCAGCAACATGCATTTCTACACCACATGACCAACCTAGCTTTGATCACTGCTGAGTGCCAAGTCTTTTAGTAGCAGAGACCAACATTACATCTCCCATGTAATTCCCAGAGGTAATCATCTGGCTAATTGGTAGTAGCTTGATTAAACTGGAAACTTTCCATCATGGAAGGCCAGTGTTTTATTGATCCTGCAATAGTCGACTTACTTTGAATATGTATTACCCCTGCCCTGTGCATGGTGCTTCTGCCAACCCTTTCATCTTTGTACTGACTGAAGACTTTTTCTTCCCCTGTAGTAGTTTATGCAGCATTGCTCCTGACCAAATAAATCTCTACATAACCAAATAAATGTGGCAAAGAGCCATGTTTGTGAAATTCACAAGTTTTAATATATTTTCCACCATTCTGAAGCTGTTGACTTGATAAATGTTTCAATTGTTTTGAAGACTCAGTTACACCAGAGCCTATGGGGTAATTCCTCACAGGTCTGGGGTTAGGTCTTCCAGAAAATTGCATTTGCTTTGAACTAATGTCCAACACATGGTACTATTTCTCTGATGTAGAGTATTCATGAATCTGGAAATTATAGGAGATTAGGACCACTGCTCTTAACCATAATAAGCCACTAGCAAAATATTTGCTTACTGTTCCTATGATTGTGATCTGCTTGCTTCCAGCAATTATCTATTGAATTGACAGATAAGACTACTACCTGACTACTTTGGGTGCCTAAATATCTGAATCAATAGGGCAAGGAAGGAGTTATGGCTAGGCCATTGATCCAGACCATCCATCTGAGAGAACTGAACGAGTATTTCACAATGAATGTAGAGTATGTCAAGAATATACATGATTTCTCAGAGTATCTCTTAGTATAATAATATGAGATAAAGGCCAATGTAAAACTACAACAACTTAATTCAGGCAGAAGTACTAATGGCCCAGACCATTTAGGAATGAAAATTGGAATCATTGCAACAGAAAAAAAACAACAACCAGTTGAGGTTCATGCAGAGAGTAAAAAGAATGAAGAATTAGTAATAGAAGAAGATAGTGGTAAACATTAGGGGTGCCCATGTGGCCACTGGCAATAGTAATTATCTGAAGTATTTTTTTCATATTTTGTTATTAATGCAATTGAATTGGTTGTGTGTGTGTGTGTGTGTGTGTGTGTATTAAGCAAATATCTGTTTTCTATCCTCTCCTTTTCTCGTGACTCCCTTTTCCTGCAATATTTTCCAGAATGTGGCATCCAGATACTCCAGATGAGTTTGAGTGAATTGGGTGACTGTGCTGAGCTGTTCCTCTAAGGGATATTTGATAAATCAACCCTAAACTGGGTTAAGCCCTCTGCTACTAACTCGGAAGATGAATCTTAGTAATGTGGTTCTTATACACTAACAAGCCTCACAAGGAAAATCCTCCCAAGAATGCCAGTGTAGTCATTCGCCTGAACTATAATCCTCAGACATACTGGTAGTGGTGCTGGTTCAAGCTATTTTTCTGTTGCTGCTATATTATATAGGTCATTTAATTAGATGTGAATTGAATGTTGAGTAGGGATTCAGATTAAGAGGACCAAACTTTATTGCTCTTTTATTAACACTCTGATATCTTCTAACCTCAGCTTATCAAAAGACATAAACATATCAGTTGCACAGGGTATCATTCTATTCTGGGTAGAATTTATATGAGCACTAATACAATTATGTTCATTATTTTTGTCTTGTTATAATAAGAAGGTGGATGCTCTTTTGTTTTCATACATTTTCATTTTTATATATGTGAACAGTTTTGATGCAGATGAGAATCAGCTATCCCCTAAAGGTCTAACTACTAGAAATACTATATATTAATGTTTCAGCTTAACATGCTGAAGTAACCTCAGTTTACAGTATCATGGAGAAATTTCCATTCCCTCTTCCGTTCTACTGCCTACATTTACTAATTGTGATTGTTTAGATGAGAGCTATCTTCCCAAAGCTCATGTATGAGAGAATGCAAGAAAGTTTAGAGGTGAAATGATTGTGTTATGAGAATCATAACCTCATCAGTGCCTTAATCCCTGATAGGGAATTAGCTGGGTGGTTACTGTAGGCAGGTAAGGTGTGGTTGGAGGAAGTGGGTCATTGGGGGTGTGCCTTTGGGTATGTATTTTATCCTATTGGAGCAGAATTCTCTCTCCCTCCCCCACTGCTGTCTCTTTCCTGGTGGGCATTTCAGGGCAGCTTTCCTCCATGCCCTTCCCCCATAATGTTCTGCCTCACAGCAGGCCTAGCGCATGAAGCTGGCCACCTATAGATTGAGAACTATGAAACCATGAGTCCCAAAATAAACTTTTCCTCCTCTAATTGTTCTTGCCAGGTTTTGGGCCACAGTGGCTGAAAGGCTGACTACAATAATAGTGAAGTTTTATGTTTCTATAGTGTCAACTTGGCATTAGTTTAACATTTCTGAATTCATAAAATTTGCTGATTTTTTATTACAAGATATTATAAGTTTTACACAACTCATATATAAAGACAGAAGGATATCCTACAAATTTTTTCTAACATGATTTTTATGCCTCATTTAGCAGAAAAGCTTTTCTCAAATCTAAGGTTTATTCCTTTTCATCTTAATTTGTTATCTTATGCATACAAACCCTTTCTTTTCAAGGAGCTTATATGTATTTGCTTTTGCATGTATTTGTATATGTATATTTCTTAATTTAAAAGATTTGAGATATTAGTAAATAAATGAGAATCATAGTTAAAATTATCACAATTTTCCCTATAATTAAGTCATATTATTGATATACCAATAGGTTTGGTAATATAATACTAATTAGTACAATTGAAGGAACAAAGTATATAGCTGATTAATAAAAGTATAATCATGCCACAAATAATTTGAATTCACAAATATTTTAACTGAGTTTCTATTGTTATTATCCTATCTCTTTTCTATCCTTTATCATAATATCCTACTAACAAAATATAAAAGAATCTTAATATCAATGAAGTTATCATAGTGTATTTAATCATATGAAATATTGATATGGTAATATGAAATATTACCATTGATTTGGAAAAAACTTGCCTGTATATCCTATTTTAAAATGTTACTTACTTTATTTGGTTTGCAATATTTTGATACACTAGTCTTCAGTGCCCAAGTCTCAATAATTAATCCAGGATATCCAGAAATAACAAGTTATCCTAAATTAAAAATCAAAATAAGAAAGTGTAAGAACAATAAAATTGTTGACATTGTAAAGTATTGAAATAGCTTCAAATTGCCCTTTTCACATTTTGCTAAATTATCACTTTTACCCATCCACTACTGAAAGGCATTCAGGTTTTTGTTGCTTGTATGAAGGTAATATAACTTTTTAATGATCCCCAATGCATTTCTCCAGCTGTGAAAGAATCTCTCCTTTGTAGCACTTTTGCCATTATTTCTCAAACAGAAGGCAGGTGTCACTAAGGAAAGATGAGGTTATGATACAGTCATCTTTTATACTGGAAAGGAAAGGCAGAGGTGGAGGAAGCAACTTAGAAGGGTAAGACAATGATCCTTCACAGAGTACTTATTTGGAGGGGAACATCTGATAGAGCACCTTAAATCAATATATGCTTCAAAATATTTGATAATGAGACTCCTTGTTTCCTCACATTTTGGAAAAGGCATCAACATGATGTAAATATTCTCATGTGATACTATGGAGAAAGAAGAGGCAGAGGAATCTGAAGTTTTCTGAGAATGGAGAATCTAGGTGTTCTAAGTGCTGGTGTTCTAGGTACAAGGTAAGGGCATTCCGTATGAATGAGGGGGTTGAATCAAAATTGGGGACTAAATAACAGGTACACAAGAATCTCAAACTTCACACATTACCCATAGGCATATGGGAAGCTCAAGGAAAGTTACCTGCACTCTGGGGACTTAAAACTAAGGAACAATTTATGAGATGTACAAGAGAGGCCTTTAATGCCAGATGCAGTGAGGACGCTGGCCAGTGTTCAGACAGCACCAGAATAAGCTACATGTTGACATGTCAATAAAGTGAACAAGAGAGGGAATGTAGTATTCAGTATCATCTATAAAATTACTTGGCAAAATCCCATTTTATGTAAGATAATCTATCTTTTTCTGTTTAATTTTAATCTGTATTTTATTCAGTTGCCAGAAAGCTGTATACCCAGTGTGAATGTTCCCTTCAAATAAAAACCTGTTAAAATAAGAAAGAAGTTAAAATAAAAGTTAAAACCTGTTAAAATAAAAGAAGTTTATTGGAAAATCTGCAGGAAGCCAGAAAATATTTTCCTGAACAATGCACTAGTCTTAACTTATTCTTGGGGGATATGTTGCAAGATTCCCAGTAGATTTCTGAAACCTCAGATAGTATATGAGTTAAATAAATACACTCATATATATGAGTAAATAAATTAGAATCATTCATATATATGTGTGTGTGTATATACATGTGTGTGTATATGTGTGTGTGTGTGTGTGTGTCTACTACATGACTAATTGGTTAGCAGTGCATACAGTATGGATACATTGGACAAACAAATGATGTACATCTCAGGCAAAGTGGAACAGAATGGCACAAGATCACCTTTTGTTACTCAGAATCAGCACGTAGTTTTAAACTTTTGAATTGTTCATTTCTAGAACTTTCCACTTTAATATATTCAAACCACAGTTGACTGTGCATAATTGAAACTACAAAAAATGAAATCATGTTACAAAAGTGAAACCTCGCCTAGTGTATTGTTGAAAGCAACAATGAGGGTAAATTCTCCTTACCAGTATCAAAACAATTTATAGTAGTAATCAAAATAGTGTGAAAATTCAGAGGAACATATGTGTTTACGTGAAGATGTATTAAATATTATGACTTCATTTTAACAAGGATATGTTTAATAAAACTGTCATTGATTAAATTGACTGAGCTTAAGAAAAAAATCCGTTATCTATCCCATGCAATCAAAACCAATAAAATGTACTAAAATGGTGAAATAGAAAGCTCAAATATATAAATAAGTTAGAACAAAATAAGCTTTAGAGTGATAATATGTCCATGTCCCTCTTGCTCAGAAACTGGAACCATGCTCACACTTTCAGCCTCTTTCATCTGGCACATTGAATGACGCTTTCTCTTTTACCACCAGCCCCACACAGATGGTTACTTTCTACCATGTGTTGGAAGGTGATGTTTCAGTTCAGGGTCTTCTGCAATAGAAGGTCATTAGAAAATTAAGGATCCCTTTGAATAACCTCTTGGTACTGCGTCCATTTAATTCAGTAACACGGTCTTTGAGTTTAAAAAAAAAGTCACTTACAGTACCCTACTTGCTCAGTTATCATCGTGTCTGTCACTTCTTCCTCTGCTCTTCCTTCTTCCCAACATCTATTCTATATTATTACAAAGAAAGGGAAGAGTTACCCATTTTGCAAATTTTTTGTAATATTTTAAATAAAACTTCCAAGGTGAATTTAATTTTTACAAAAGACTAAGATTGTTGAATTATTTTTTTCTTAGAGATCTAACACATTTCTCCATTTAGTTTTGGCATCTAATGTTGCATAAAAATGTGAAGTGAATTTAATTATTACACATATTGTGTATTTTTATAACTCTAATAAAACTTACAGAAGATTAATTGTCATGCTAAAATATCAATGTAATTTCTTTTGATGAGATTCTTTTCATGTCATTCCTGCCAAGGCCATCTGATCCTTCCACTTGAGGATTTGAGCTTTGATTCAGGAAAGTGTTTCGTATTTTGTTTTTACTATATTCTCTATTTCATTCTGTCATTATCCTCTTGTTCAGAAGTTTTCTAACATATAGACAGTCATAGATTAAGAATAGTTGTCTTCCATAGATATTACCTTTTAATAATACTAAGACTTGGAAATTTCATAATTTATCAGACATCTGAACTTGATTCTGTTTATAATATCAATTGTTAACTGCATTTTATATTGTTTTTTGTCCACAAAAGTAAATTTAGCAAGGCATTGGAATATAAATTCAGTACAAAATATTTATACATATATATTTCTATGTAATACTAAAGATCAAATAGAAAATCAAATTAATCAACCATGTTGCATAAGAGTATCAAATATATCAAATATGTATTACAATAAATTGAACAATAAGTGTAAAGTGACCAATTGGTAGACTGCAGATGTTACTGACAAAAAGGAGACTTAAACAGAACAATATGCCATTTATATTTGTAGGAAATCTCCATATCATTAATATCTCAAATTTTTTCCAAATTTATCTATAGCTCCAATGTAGAATTTACCAAATCAAATTTAATCTATAGTTTGTGACTCAGCAATAATACTCCTGGGCATGTTCTCAAGATAAACTACCAAAATTGCATGAATTGGATGTATCTACCAAAATTGCATGAATTTTCATAGAAATAGCCAACATTTGACCAGACCAAACGCACACAGTATATATTACAATGGGCAAGTTCATTGTTAAAATGTGGATGGATTTTCTATGTATACTACTAATAAAATGAGTTGGACAGAGAGGAATGGCAATATGATTTCATTTAGCTAGAGTAGAAACAAGGTAAATTAATCTAACCTGGGAGACGTCAGGAGAGGTCAGGATGAACCTAATCTGATACTGAGGGCAGGTACCCTAACACTGAAAGAAAGAATAGGGAAACATCTAATCAAATAATTTTCTGTTTTGGTCCAGTATTGAGGACATTTGTAAGTAAAAGTTATCAATATCAATTGGACTTTTAAAATTTAAGAAAACAAAATAACCTTACTTATTGGACTTACTTAATATGCTACTATTTAAAGTGTGTCCATAAGAAAAGGTTTTAAAATGTGGCATTTCACAAGCTTAATAGGTAATGATTTAAAGTAGTTTCTCAGGTGGCATAAGAAACATGCAAATTATTGTACTAGAATAAAACTTGCACTGTAGTGAATTGGTACTGATTTCTAATTTAGGAAGAGATTAGCAGATAATAACCAGTATTAGGAGGCATTTGAAAATATCTTGTTGATCTAGGGTCTTTGCCAGATACAGAAAGAATGAAAAACATGTTTCATTAGCAAAACTTAAAGAGAAGCACTATGTGCTTTCATTTGAGATTAAGAAATTTTAACAAGGGAACTATTTTATTGTGCAAGCAGAGTTTATATTTTACTTACCTTCAAATAAAACTATACCATTAATATTTATATAATAAAATGATTTTCTGCTTGAGCAGGAAAAATAAATTGAACTATTATAAATTATTCTAATGAAAAGCAAGTATCAAAACTGTTTAATTTGCTGAGTGCAGTGGTGCATGCCTGTAATCCCAGCAGCTCAGGAGGCTGAGGCAGGAGGATTGTGAATTCAAAACCAGCCTCAGCAAGGGTGAGGTGCTCAGCAACTCAGTGAGAACTTGTCTCTAAAAGAAAATACAGAATATGGCTGGGATGTGGCTCAGTGGCCAAGTGCCCCTGAGTCAATCCCTGGAACCCTCCACTCCCAAAAAATCTGTAGGTGCAATTCAGTAGTACAGCACTTCCCTAAAGTGGTTTTCCAGCACCATAAACATACAAAAAAATCTTAAAACATCTGGGAAATCATGGTAAATACTTTATATACTGGGTACACATTTGAGCTCATTATATCTGATGCTGAATCCCTTCCAAACAAATTGAATAAATTATTCAAGCAACTCTTCTCTAGTTTCTCTCATTTAAACTGAAATGTTAACTTTTGATAAGTAATATAGAAAATACCTCTTCTGCAGAAAGTTAGCAACTCTGGTCTTATTATGATTCTTTATTCTTGTCTGGAAATCTAGAAAGCTTTTGAATAGGAGTTTTTGTTTTTGTTTTTTCTCAAGCATTCCTTTACACCATCCTTAAGATCATGTTTTAAAGGAACAATCTAGTCACTATTATATTCTCTGGATAATTCCCAGTATGTGTTAGTCATACACACATACTCTATTTTGTATGGAATATAAGAGAATTTCAGAACACTAAAGATTGCACTCTTTTACAAACAA
The DNA here is from genome assembly GCA_020662805.1 of Glaucomys volans. NCBI lineage: Eukaryota > Metazoa > Chordata > Mammalia > Rodentia > Sciuridae > Glaucomys > Glaucomys volans. The sequence goes on along the minus strand of JAJEJO010052742.1, from coordinate 215,143 downwards.
TACATTTTCCTGTTTTCATCAGTATTTACTATGGCATTAATGTGCTTTTTTTTGCATATCTTTACATAAATATTATCATATATTGATAAATAAAATATAAAGGACTGCTAACACGTAGCATCTTTGGACCTTGAGCTGTGTTTGGCAACCAAACAATTGAAAATGAAAATTTTCAGTCTTTCAAATCAATGGCCTATATATGATACTTCATTAAAATAGTTTCCTTATTCCACCTGCAGAAGTGATTTGTAGGTTGCTTCAGTCATCTAATATTACCTGACAGATATAAATTTTAAATGTGATATAATGAATCTATTACTTGATCCCAGAATATATATGTTATTATGTTAATATGCTTCCTATATTTATTAATTAATCCTTTACCAAAGACATGGATAGCATTTGATTTTCTAAGAAATACAAGAACAGATAATCATTATCATATAAAGAACATAAATTAGATATTAGAATAAAAATATTTAAATCAAATACAAGTTATGAAAATAATCTCTGATTTATAACACAAAACTAGACCATTATTTATAGATATAAATTATACTTGACATAAAGTTATTTGAAAAGAGAAATCAATTATCTGTCAACCTAAGTTCAAAAATTTATAACTATAGATTAGTTATGAAACACATATTTTAAGAAATGTGTCCAATAAAATTTGAATAATTTTTCAAGTAATAAAATCAACAAGTGAAAGACTGAAATTTTGGCATCAAAGCCATAGAACACAGAATTTTCAGCTTAATTCAAGTATTTGAAAAAACTATTAATTTTTGTGTAAATTGTTTCTTAATTTTTTATTTTAATTTTTAATAAATTAGATGATAATTATATGTACTAGTCACTAATAAAATTGTTGAAAATCCGTGTTTAGAATTTGCTCAAGTAGCTGGAAAATAAGAGAAACATTATTCAAGTTTTGTCTTAAAGTTTTGTCTTACACTTCATTTGGAAGCCAAAAAATCTAGTATAGATTTGTTTTTATTTACAGCTTACATTTTTTCTATTCATTTATTTAGAATGTAATTACAGTTATAAATTTCAAGTTTACACTTCACCCACGACACTGCATTATTCTGATGCCTACATTACTTTTTAACATTGTTGATACCAGGGAGTTGCCCATCACTAATTAGACACATTTTCATATTTGATCATTCCTTTTTGATTGCTCTGGTAAGTACTCCATCAATTCTCCTACAGTTTGCTTTACCAGCTACATTCTTTACCCAGGAGTTATTTTTATGAATGAAATATTAATGTGTAAAATATATATTGCTTAATAATTTAATAGAGTCTTTTAAACTTCAAAATGTTCCATTGAGGTAAAATCATAAGTACTCATTATTATATATTCTTACTGATAATCAGAGGAATGCAAATTTAAATCACAATATAACTTCCCATCTGTTTGAATGGTGATTATAAAAAGTTTAAAACATAACAAGTGTTAGAGAGGATGCAGAGAAATGGGTCAGCTCCTATGCTGATGGCATTAATGTAAATCTCTACAGTTTTTACAGAAAACAGTATGAAATTTCCTCAAAAAAAAAAAAAAAAACCTGAATTAGCATATACTTCATCAGTCCCAGTGGTATGCATCCAAAGAATTAAACCACTGTCACAGAAACATTTCGCTTCCATTTTCAATGAAGTATTTTTCACAATTAACCTAAGTGTCCAATATTGGATAAAGAATAAGGAAACATGGTACATAAACATAATGGAATCATATACAGCCTTTACAAAGAAGGAATTTCTGATATTTGTGACAGTTTTGATGGACCTGGAGGAAGTTTTCAGGTTCTATTATGTTCTAAGTATTTTAAGATTTAATCAGTTGAATACTTCCAACACAGCAAAAGAAATATTTGTTTAATCTAATTAGTAAATCTCACAGAAATGCAGGTTAATATGGTGATTATCAGGGACTGTGGGGTGGTGGAAGGAAATGTGGAGATACTGGTCAAAGGGCACAAAATTTCATCAGATGGAGGAATAAGTTTTGGAGATCCACAGTACATAGCACAGCATAGTAAATATAATCAATAATAATATATATTTCAAAGTTTCTAAAAGAATAAACCCTAAACATGCTCACTGCAGGAGTCTGTGAGATAGTGGATGTGTAAATTAGCTCAATTTTATCACTGCACAATATATAAATAGATGAAACAACACGTTAATATATGCTTGGTAATCAGAAATTTAAAACAATAAAATTAAAAATATATTTTAGACAATACTCTTGATATTTTGTATCTTTTAATTGACTGAACCAATAATTATAATAAGAAAGCACAGCATTTACTATAAGACTATTTTTGGAAGAAACTCTTGGCTGTAGACAGTACTTTTCGATTAGAAAGAAGACATTTGGCATGGAGATTATCAAATTGAACTTAATACTTTCAAAAACATTAATTCCATCAAACAGATATTTGCATTATTCCCGGTGGATTTCTGGGCAGTATAGTTTGAACAAAATATTGAATTAATTTAAGATGGTAAGCGTGGCAATGGAAATGAACTCTGGGGAAATGGCAGCGTGAATATGACTCTCTTCCCTTCCACACTTTCTACCATCCGTAGCTTCCCAGAATCAAGTGGCTATGAGACACAATGGAGACTGAGAGGAGACCTGGGGATCTGAGAATTTCAAAGAACCACTTGATTGTGTAGAGAGGAGTGCATGTGATATGAAGGTGAGGAAGCATAGGAGTTCATTAGATAGTGGTGGAAGAGATCTGTGTGGTGCTCAAGTGAGCGAATGTGTCTGCACCATCTTAAGATGCTCAATCTACTGCAACTCAAGCATCCTGAGTGAAAAGTCCAAGGACAAAAGTATTGGAGGAGCCGGGTGCAGTGGCGCACACCTGTAATTCCAGCAACTTGGGAGGCTGAGGCAGGAGGATCGCAAGTTCAAAGCCAGCCTCAGCAACTTAGCAAGGCCCTAAGCAACTCAGTGAGACCCTGTCTCTAAATAAAATATAAAATAGGGCTGGGGATGTGGCTTGGTGGTGGAGTGCCCCTGGGTTCAATCCCCAGTACCAAAAAAAAAAAAAAAAAAAAAAAAAAAGAAGTATTGGAAGAGATGTCTATTGATCCAGGACTTCAGGGCTGCCATTTAGGTGGTGGAGGGTTTCTTTGAGGTACTCAACAGTGACCTGAGAGCATGCTTTCTTCCACAATTCTGATTCTCTGAGATACTGCTTGCATTTAATCGCTTATAAAATTCTGATCACATCGGAAGTTTGAACTTTTCCTGAAATGGAGAGTCATCCAGGGAGTTTAGAACAAAGAAATAAAATAACCACCACCACCACCAACAACAAACAATGTCTGTCCCTGCTAGACCTCAGGTTTCCATTCCTGTCCTTGGAGGCTCTGTTTTAATGAGCATTGGTTACAGCCTAGATGTTGGGGTTTTGAAGTCTTCCTAGTGTTTCTGAGCAAGGTTCTATGCTAAAAAAAAAAACACCTAAGGCATCTTGAGCTGATTGGGTTGAAAAATTAATAAAAATGTCCAAAACAGGCATACTGATGAATCAGTCAGAACACAGAACACACACATTCAGGGAAAGTTAGCTCTCAGAGAAGAAAATTACAAATCGAGTGAGAAAAAAGAGTAAATAAAAGGTTATTTAAGAAGTTTCAATTGCTCCAAAAATTTTTCTCAATATTTGCTAATTAAGTCATGACATAGACCCTTATGTAGCATTGTGCAACTGATGATAATGAGAAGAAACTTGTTTTTCTCACTTTCTACAGTTTACTTTTTGCCTAACCCACATCAAATAGGTTTTGACTGCTTAAAAGCAATCACTTCTTTGGCCACTGCAGTGGAAGGAGATGATCAGAGAAATAAGGACCCGAGGTACCAAAATACCCACTGCAGGTCCTTTGCTGTGTACCAAACACAGGCAGGCACAGCTGCAGGTCAAAAAAGGACTGCAGAGTAGATTTACTAGTGTTTGAAATAGCTACATAGGAGTTTGAACATATAAATTTAGAAAGCCCTTTCCCCAAGTATTCAGCAGTTAATGAGAAAGGAATAGAAATGAAGAAAGTGAGGACGGTAATTTCCCAGAGTTGCAAAACTTATCTTGAGTTGGTTTTGAAGTTGCTAATTCTGGAGTAAATCTATATTCAAAGATGGAGACTAGAGGGCTAGGGAAGTTTATTGCTTTATCTTTAGGAAAATTATTTGGATTATAAATGTTAGTGGCAACCTAAATTTGTAATTTGTATTCAAAACTGCTTTAAGATGGAAAAAGCCTTTTGGTAGTGTGTGTGTGAACCGTTCAGATAAAAGTAATTTTTGAGCTTAATGATCACCATATCTTGTTGATCTGGGCTGATCATAGAGTCAAGCACTCAATGTCTTTAATTAAAGCATAACTATAGTGAGCATTCCATGGACTGTGGATTAATTTTCTTCTTTGGTTTTATATGGAGAAAGCAACAGTAGTGGCCTTTCAATTCTTGAACTACAAATTGAATTTCAGCCCTCAGAAACATTAACTATTGTGATTGAGGGATGCATACTGCTTATTAAACAATGTGAGGGAAACACATCACTGAACTGCAATTGGCCCTTTCATGAGGGTCTCACAGTGCAACTAATTTAATTATTTTCCCACACTGTTCACATTTTCCCCATTGCAAATATAATTAAAATAAGAAATGCTGCAAGCTATTCAAAAGACTTTGTATACTACAAAGATGGTATTTAAGTCCTTGTGAAGATAATCATGTAAACTTCCAGTTAATATTTTGAGGAAACATACTGTGTCTTCTCTCTTCCTAAAAAAGTGGCCCAAAATAAATTCCCTTTTAAGCCATAGGATAAAGAGTATAAAGAGTCTCCTCATGATTTCAGGATATGGAAAAAGAAATTATTTAGACATAAGATACAATGAACTTATTTATATATTGATTTTTTAAACCTGGAGAACAGTAATGAAATGTGTCTGCTTTATATACTAGTAAGAAATAAATACTTCGAAATGAGCCAGGATGCTTACTTGCCAGAGGTTCCTCGGGTGGAGACTCATGAAGATGACTGCGTTGCTATAGGTGTTGACACCTTCTGAAAGTTGTTCCCTCTGCTCAGCACTTCCCTCTGTTTGAGTGACACAGAGGGACAGCTCCCCAGTGTGTGTAAGGAAGTAAAGGTGTAGGTATTGTCTTGAAGGAAATTGATTATAAATTAGATAGATATTTTCTAAAATTTGAAGAAACTCAGGTCAAAAGGCACAGGAAAATAAGAAAAAAGAAAACCAAAGTGTCAACAGTAACTGGCATCCTAACATAAGGTTTAATGATGCTGATTAAGAAAGCAGAATGCAGACTTCAAACTCTAACTCTTCCACTTAGAAGGTATGTGGTATCAGGTAAACTTGCAGAGCTCAGGTTCTTTACGGTACAATGGTCATAATAATGGTCATAAATAGAACCATTTTATTTGGCCAATATGAGTTGTCAATGAGTGGATATTTTCAAAGTACTTACAAAGGTGCACAGTCCACAGTAATTACTATGTGAGTCCATTTTCAATATATGAAAAACATGAAATAGTATGAATCTACCTGCACAACCATAGAAATGAAAAGTTGCACCTCATTTGTGTACAATGAATCAAAAGGAAGTCTGTAAAAATTTAAAAAATAAATAAAAAAATTTAAAAAGGCAATGATTCTTTCAAGTGTTCTTATTCTTTCTCATATAGACTTTGTGCAGTTTTAGAATTTTCCTGTCTTTTTCTGTAGAAGAGTTTTTTCTGATTTTGTTGAAATATATTATTGAGTGCTTATTGCCATACATTACTAAAAATAGAGGGAATAACAACTCTTTAAGGATACCAGCTAGTTCATCACTGAAGGTAACCACAGTTCTGTGGGTCACACACTAAGATCACACCCAGCAGTGGTCTACCATAAGCAGCCCATGTGTCCTTACCCACTTATTCCTATTTTCTTGCATTTTACAGGGGAAAACCCAGAACTTTCTTGAATTAGAAACAAAGAAATATACAGTAAATAGATTGCTTATAATATAAATTGACTTTATCAAACAAATAAATGACCATGTGCATTTAATTGTATACTTTGAAATAATGTTCTGCAATGTATCAATTTTATATGATTACATTAATAATAAGAATTTGCCACTTCTTGAAACAGCATTATTTGAACGAATACATAACTATTAAGGTACTACACAAAAAAATGAAGTAATCATTTGAATTGAAATGCATAAATGCCTAAAGCCTAATAACTGGAAAATTACAGTAAAAACAGCATTTATGAGCATACATATTAATATAGTGAAGTGGTTTGCCAAATAATTCTCAACAAATTAAGTCTGATAAAATGAAATTCATCAACTGGTTTTCATAAATCAAAACCAAGAAAGACAAGTATTCAAAATAACACGTCAAGACAATGCTAATGATGTGTTCTTCTTGATCATGAAGAATTCTCCCTGAACATTGAAGAGACTTAAACACTAAGCAAGTTTTCACGTACAATATGAACGTGGACGTCTTGTCAATGTATATGTTCCAGACATATTTCTTTTTTATACAGTCAGTCTTCATTATTTGTGTATTCCTTATTTGTGAATTCATGTTATCACTAAAATTTCTCTCCCAAGATCATATAGAAACTACTTCTATAATAATTTGAGGGCATGCACAGATAAACCAAGAAAAAAAAAGGCATAGGGACACTCCCAGTTGAGATCAATCACAAAGGTACTTCTTGTTAATGATGTTGCCATTTACAATGATCCCCAAGCCTGGTGCTGAAATGATATTTTGGGTTCCTAAACACAAAATGGTGATGTTTCTGTGGAGAAAAACAAACATGTTAGATAAGCTTCAATCAGACATTAGTTACAGGGCTGTTGGCCTTGAATTCCATGCTGACAAATTAAAGAGAGGATACCTAAATGACACAGGGAATTCACTGATCTGTATAGACATTGTTCTGGAAATTTCTAAAATAATAGAGTGAATGATGCAAAGAAAGGGGTTGACTCAGAGCTGAGCTCCAGTCTTCTGGAGCTACTGCGCTGAGGCTCCCGGAGAGATCTGGCCTGGAGCAGCTGGAGTTGCCAGCTCCCGCGGGGAGTTTAGGCCCTTTGGCACCATTTTACAGTGTCCCTGGGTGAGAGCAACCACCTGCCACCGCCTAAGACTCCAGCAAGGAGTTCAGGCCTCCCTGGGCTCTCAAGCCCAGTGTCTCCATCACTGAGCACAGTTCTGTGCCCCCACCCCAACTTGGTCTAGTGCCCAGGTCCACACCCTGGCCTGGGGTCTAGCACCTTGCTGTATCTGATTGTCTATCAACACCAGGCTGCCTCTGCCCAGAAGCATTGATCATTCCCAACCTGGAGGTAGTGGAACAGCACCTTTCCTGGGTCACTGCTTGATCAAGCACCCCTCAAACATCAGGTGAGTTACTGGAAATCTGCAGGGACACTTTAAGTCTTTACAGGGAAATTGCAATCCCTCTGATTCGCACTACTAGAGGGGAAGATACATGAGCAACAGGAGAAAACATGGGAAAAAAGTGTCCCAAACAAACCTAGATGATACATCAAGAGAACCGAAAGACAGCATGGTAGAAGGAATGACAGAAAGGGAGTTCAGAATATTCATAATTAAAATGATCCGAGAAGAGAATGATGTGACGAGAGAGCAAATCCAGGCTCTGAATAATCAGCTAATAGAGCAATTGCAGGAAGCAAAAAATCATTTCAATAAAGAGATAGAAGTTCTGGAAAAAAAAAAAAAAAAAAAAAAAACAGAAAACCTTGAAGGAAACAAGGAAATGAACGAAACAATAAACCAAGTTAAAAACTCAATAGAAAGCAAAATTGACAGAATAGATCACTTGGAAAACAGAACCTCAAACAATGAAGACAAAATATTTAGTCTTAAAAACAAAGTCGAACAAACAGAGAAGTTGGTTAGGAATCATGAAAGAAACCTCCAAGAAATATGGGAAAACATGAAAAAAACAAAATTAAGAGGTATTGGGATTGAGGAAGGCACAGAGATACAAACCAAGGGTATGAATAATCTGTTCAATGAAATAATATCAGAAAATTTCCCAAATATGATGAATCAGATAGAAAATCAATTACAAGAGGCTTACAGGACACTAAATGAACAGGATTACAACAGATCCACACCAAGTCACATTGCAATGAATATACCTAACAACAAAACAAAGATAGAATTGTAAAGGCTGTCAGAGAAAAGCATCGGATTACCTACAGGGGGAAACCAATACGGATATCAGCATATTTTTCAGCCCAAACCCTAAAAGCAAGAAGGGCCTGGAACAACATATTTCAAGCTCTGAAAGAAAACGGATGCCAACCAAGAATCTTATACCCAGCAAAACTTACCTTCAGATGTGATGATGAAATAAAATCCTTCCAGGATAAACAAAAGTTTAAAGAATTCACAAATAGAAAGCCTGCCCTACAGAACATTCTCGACAAAGTATTCGAACAGGAAGAAACAAAAAATAACAATCTCAGTCAACATGGGGAGGAATTACCCTAAAGAAAGAGTCAATCAAAGGAGAAACAAAGTTAAGATAAAACCCCCCAAAAGCTAAAATGACAGGAAATACAAGTCATATCTCAATAATAACCCTGAATGTAAATGGCCTAAACTCATCAACCAAAAGACATAGACTGGCAGACTGGATTAAAACGAAAGACCCAACAATATGCTGCCTTCAAGAGACTCATCGCATAGAAAAACATGCCCACAGACTAAAGGTGAAAGGTTGGGAAAAAACATACCATGCACATGGACTGAGTAAAAAAGCTGGGGTTTCCATCCTCATTTCAGATAAAGCAGACTTCAAACCAAAGTTAGAAGGGATGAAGAAGGACATTTCATACTGCTTAAAGGAAGCATAAATCAGCAAGACATAACAATCATAAATATTTATGCACCAAACAATGGTGCATCCATGTACATCAATCAGATCCTTCTCAATTTCAGGAACCAAATAGACCAAAACACAATAATACTGGGGGACTTTAACACTCCTCTCTCACCGTTGGACAGATCTTCCAAGCATAAATTTAACAAAGAAACCATAGGACTCAATGACACAATAGCTAATTTAGACTTAACAAACGTATATAGAATATTCCATCCATCAAAAAGTGAATACACATTCTTCTCATCAGGGCATGGCTCTTCTCTAAAATAGACCATATGTAATGCCACAAAGTTACTCTTAGCAAATACAAAAACATAGAGGTACTACCTTGCACACTATCAGATCATAATGGAATGAAATTAGATATCAATGATAAAGTTAAAAACAGAAACTACTCCAAGACCTGTGGATTAAATAATATGCTATTGAATGATGCATGGACAACAAAAGACATTCGGGGGAAATTAAAAGATTCTAAGAGGTCAACAAGAACAAAGATACAACATTTAAAAATATCTGTGATACTATGAAAACAGTGCTAAGAGGAAAATTTATTGCATGGAGTGCATTTAATAAAAGAATGAAAAGTCAACAAATCAATGACCTCACATTATAGCTCAAAGCCCTAGAAAAAGAGGAACAGATCATCACCAAAAGTAGTAGAAGACAGGAAATAATTAAAATCAGAGCTGAAATCAATGAAATTGAAACAAAAGAAACAATTCAAAAAATTGACGAAACAAAAAGTTGGTTCTTTGAAAAAATAAACAAAATTGACAAACCCTTAGCCATGCTAATGAAGACAAGGAGAGAGAAACTTGAAATTACTAAAATTCGTGATGGAAATGGAAATATTACAACAGACACAATTGAAATACAAAACATAATAAGAAACTACTTTGAAAATTTATACTCCAACAAAACAGAAAACCTGGAAGACATCAACAGTTTCCTAGAGGCATATGAGCCACCCAAACTGAATCTGGAGGACATACACAACTTAAATAAATCAATTTCAAGCAATGAAATAGAGGAAGTCATCAAAAGCCTACCAACAAAGAAAAGTCCAGGACCAGATGGATTCACACCTGAGTTCTACAAGACCTTCAAAGAAGAGCTCATTCCAATACTCCTCAAATATTTCATGAAATAGAGGAGGAGGAACCCTTCCAAACTCATTCTGTGAAGCTAATATCATCCTGATACCAAAACCAGAGAAGGACACATCGAGGAAAGAAAATTTCAGACCAATATCCCTAATGAACATACATGCAAAAATCTTAACAAAATTTTAGAGGATCGCATACAAAAGCATATTAAAAAGTTAGTGCACCATGATCAAGTGGATTTCATCCCGGGGATGCAAGGTTGGTTCAACATCTGAAAAACAATCATTGTAATTCACCACATCAAGAGACTTAAAGTCAAGAACCACATTATTATTTCAATAGATACAGAGAAAGCATTTGATAAAATACAGCACCCATTCGTGCTCAAAACACTAGAAAACTTAGGAATAGTGGGGACATTCCTTAACATTGTAAAGGCTATCTATGCTAAGCCCACAGCTAACATCATTCTAAATGGAGAAAAATTGAAAGCATTCCCTCTGAGAACTGGAACAAGGCAGGGATGCCCTCTTTCACCACTACTATTCAACATTGTTCTTGAAACTCTAGCCAGAGCAATTAGACAGACCAATGAAATTAGAGGAATACGAATAGGAAAAGAAGAGCTCAAACTATCCCTATTTGCTGATGACATGATTCTCTATTTAGAAGGCCCTAAGAATTCCACCAAAAAACTTCTGGAACTCATTAATGAATTCAGTAAAGTAGCAGGATATAAAATTAATGCTCATAAATCTAATGCATTTTTATTCGTAAATGATGCATCCTCTGAGAGAGAAATTAGGAAAACTACCCCATTCACAATAACCTCAAAAAAATAAAATAAAATACTTGGGAATCAATGTAACAACAGAAGTGAAAGACCTCTACAATGAGAACTACAGAACACTAAAGAAAGAAGTTAAAGAGAATCTGAGAAGATGGAAAGATCTCCCATGTTCTTGGATAGGCAGAATTAATATTGTCAAAATGGCCATACTTCCAAAAGTGCTATACAAATTCTATGCAATTCCAATTAAAATCCCAATGGCAGACCTCATAGAAATAGAGCAAGCAATCATGAAATTCATTTGGAGGAATAAGAGACACAGAATAGTTAAAGCAATCCTTAGCAAGGACAGCGAAGCAGGGGGTATCAAGATTCCAGACCTTCAACTATACTACAGAGCAATAGTAACAAAAACAGCATAGTATTGGTACCAAAATAGACAGGTAGATCAATGGTAGAGAATAGATGACACAGAGACAAACCCACATAAATACAGGTATCTCATACTTGACAAAGGAGCCAAAAACATGCAATGGAGAAAAGAGAGCCTCTTCAACAAATCGTGCTGGGAAAATTGGAAATCCATATGCAGCAAAATGAAACTAAACCCATATCTCTCACCCTGTACAAAACTCAACTCAAAATGGATCAAGGACCTAGGAATTAGACCAGAGACCCTGCACATAATAGAAGAGAAAATAGGTCCAAATCTTCATCACGTTGGCCTAGGACCAGATTTCCTTAACATGACTCCCAAGGTGCAAGAAATAAAAGCAGGAATCAATAATTGGGATAGAGTCAAACTAAAAAGCTTTTTCTCAGCAAAGGAAACAATCAGCAATGTGAAGAGAGAGCCTTCAGATTGGCAGAAAATCTTTGCCACACACACTTCAGATAGAGCACTAATCTCCAGAATCTACAAAGTACTCAAAAATCTTTACACCAAGAATACTAATAACCCAATCAATAAATGGGTCAAGGAAATGAACACTTTACGGAGGAAGGTCTACAAGCAATCAACAGATTGATGAAAAAATGTTCATCATCCCTCGTTATAAGAGAAATGCAAATCAAAACCACCTTAAGATTTCATCTTACCCCAATTAGAATGTCTTTTATTAAGAACACAGGCAACAACAGGTGTTGGTGACGATGTGGGGAAAAGGGTATACTAATACATTGCTGGTGGGAGTGCAAGTTGGTGCAGCCACTCTAGAAAGAAGTGTGGAGATTCCTTAGAAAACTTGGAATGGATCCAGAATTTGACCCAGCTATCCCACTCCTTGGCCTATACACAAAGGACTTAAAATCAGATTACTACAGTGATGCAGCCACATCAGTGTTCATAGCTGCTCAATTCACAATAGCTAGATTGTGGAACCAACCTAGATGCCCTTCAATAGATGAATGGATAAAGAAACTGTGGTATATATACACAATGGAATATTACTCAGCCATAAAGAAGAATAAAATTATGGCATTTGTAGGTAAATGGATGATGTTGGAGACTATTATGCTAAGTGAGATTAGCCAATCCCCAAAATCCAAAGGCCCAATGGTCTCTCTGATAAGTGAATGATGTTGTATAATGTCAGGTAGAAGGATGGCAAGAATGGAGGAAGGACAGAGAGCATAGACGGAAGGGAGGGGTGCGGTAGGGGTGGGGGGTAAGAATAATAACAGAATGTGTGACAGACATCTTTGCCCTGTGCATATGTATGAATGCACAGATGGGGTGACTCTACTTTGTGTACAATCAGAGAAACAATAGCTGTACTCCATTTGTGCTCAATGAATCAAAAATTAAATTAAAAAAAGAAAGAAAGGGGTTGAATTTTTGCATGCATAAGACAACAGCCAATTAAAATTATAAGGCTTAACAGACCGCATTTTCATAATTCTAAAATGCAAGGAAAATTTAGGTCATTTTATACAGCATAGGAAAATGTCAGGAAAAAAGGTATTACGCAGGAACACAACATAATATTGATTATTTGTCAGAAATATATATTATATTCTACTATATATATACATATATATCAAACCAATAAAGCATTTTCAAATAAAAATCACATAAAGCAAGTTTATTTAAAGTTAATGAAAATGTTACCAGAAACTCATGAAAAAATTAAGTCTTTTGTCTTGCAAGAACCAGTTCATTCTTTACAAAATCTATTCATGCATATTATCTATCAGGCTACTAGTTACCATTAGGTTTTTAGAATTACAATTTGTTACAAAGCATAAAACAATCTGTATGTTTGTTCAGAAATATGTGTATATTTAATATATTCTAAACTCTTAATGCTTGAAACTGGGGATTAATGCCTTTCTCTCCTGATTTTCTTATATTTTAGAAACACTTTCTATAATAAAATATGTACTCATTTTTTGAAACCTCCTTTCTTATAGAAAAATAATTATTCTTATTTAGGTTACTTTTTAACTTAAGAAGATAAAATGTTTTTTCAACTGATTCATATGATATGATTTTGGCTATTTAAAATTGTGTTCAGAATTCTGTCTCTTCCATTCAATCTTCTTTTCCACTTAATATAAGTATGCACTCTAATGTATCTTTTTGCTTTTGTTTAATTTTCTTGAATTTTGAATCATCAAGTCATAAATGAAACTGAGCAAAAAGCATCAGGGTAGATACACACACACACACACACACACACACACACACACTCTGATCAGGATGGTGGCACACTGGTGCCTGTACCCGAGAGCTGTGAAGTCCAATGTCCTAATGAATATTGAGAACTCCGCTTTGGTTGGGCTGAACAACTATTATCAATGTGGGTAAGGCAAGCAGGACATAGGAATGCTTTATAGATTTTTGCATCTAGTGATGATTTGGGGAATTCACTATATGCAATAACCAGTTCCTGTGAATATGAGAAATAGCAACCAACAATCTAATGAAGGAGGATACAAAAATGCTGGAATGTCAATACTCTTATCATGGAGTCTGAACTTTCAAGGCAGGCTCAGTTCTCTGGAGTATTGGAATGTCATCTGTAGGAGCAGCCCAGGGACAGGGAGGGCTCAAACCTGAACTGAAAGGAAAAAGATCTAAATCAGAGGACAGGTGTCACAGAAGGTAAAGTCTAGGTCCAGGTTCAGTGAGCCCTGAACCAGCAGAGCTAATATTATTGATACACTTTCTCATTGGTCTGAATTTTGTCACAATGAAAGAACTGTGGGCTGGATAGAAAAAAATTCCTATTTTAAAAGCATTAAATGTTTTCCATTAAACATTCGGAAATGTGTGTGTATGTGTATAAAAGTATATACATATATTTGCATACCTGCACATATTCTATTTTAAAAATGGCAATCTTTCCTCATGATATATTATAAAAATACAAAATTGTAATAAATAACAGCATATTGTATATTTAAAAATTGACAAAAGATCACATAGTCAATGATTTTGGTCCCTTACAGAATGTTATATTTGTGAATGATGGATTTGTTAATTATGCTCATTTTAGCATTCCACATTATCAACATGTACAAAAACATCACAGTGTACTCTTTAAATGTATATGATTATTGTTTCTATTAAAAATTACAACATGGTTTTAAAAATCTCATATTTACTTATTTCATTTAGTCAAGAAATACAATTTAAATTCTACACCATTTAAAAATAAAATATTCTAAAATATTTTTTCTGAGTTCATTTTTAAAAGCTCACTTCAATGTTGAATCCATACTTGATAATTAATACATTAACAATGATCTTATTTATTCTCTAGTAATGTGTTTCTCCTTGAAAGTTTATTCATATATAACTTGATAAAATGTATATATTACTTGATAAAATAATATGGGAAGGAAAACAGGAGACAATCAAATGTGGATAGAGGGAGGTAAACTGATTTTAAGTATGACATGAAAAAGAACCAAACTTATTTTGGCTATATCTGGCAGTTAGTAGGTTGTAAATAGATTTCTCTTTGAGGTGCAACCCATAACTTGCAAAGAGTATAGCTATGGGTGAACTTCACAGAAAAAAATAAAATACTTATTTCAAATGTTGGATTTTAAATAACTATTTTGTTAACTTTTCAGCACACGTTGCATTTCTAATCAAAACATTCACATCATTATTTCATTAATATGTAGATACACATTGCCTTTGTGACTTCAGGACAGGGAATTTAGGTAAAACTTCTTTCAGAGCTTCGTTATCATTCCAGTATGTTACAGGTGATGGATTGTGTTAGTCAGGTTTTCATTGCTGTGTCTAAAATAACTGACAAGAACAACTTAGAGTAGGAAAAGTTTATTTTAGGCTCTCCATTTCAAAGATCTCAGCTGAAAGCTGCTTAACTCATGGTAACCAGGAAGGAGGAGGCAGAGAGGAAGAGGGTGGAAGGGACCAGAGACAAAGTGCATCCCCACAGGCTTGACACAAGTGATCTACTCCTTTAGATATGCCCACTGCCTAAAATGAACCCCCAGTAGTCTTTTTGAATTATTGATCCATCAAATGGTTTAATTCACTGATGAGGGTACAGCCTGTTCATGGCCTAAGAGTCCCAACTTGGACTTGCTGCATTGAGGATCATCCTGTCAGAACGTAAGCTTTTGGCGAACTCTCCATATCTAAATAGCGACATGGGTATATGTAGCATAAGGGAAACATAAGCCCCATGGAATCCTATCCTTGAGAGATAATCAGAATTAACGCATTTTGCTCTATGTATTCGCATATATATTTTTAAATATTTACACATATACTCTTAAAATGAGCTTATTCTGTATATGCTGTAAAGCTGACTTTTTAAACATGATCTATTGTAGGCATACTTTTATGAAAGCACACAATTATTTTATTTTTTAACATTTTAGGGAAGGATTATTAGACAGGAGTCCAGGTCTATCAGGAATCTTTGTGATCTTTGTGTTAGATTGATAAAACTTGAAACTCTATTTTGATATTCTAAAGATATTGTGTCTCAAAAGGTTTAATAATAAAAGAAAATTCACAAAGCAAAACATTTATAATTCTAAGTAAAGTTATAAATATATTTACTTTGGTTTAATTTTCTTGGAACCATGGATATCTTAAAAGACATTTGTGAATACATCACAGTGAGTGTCAGCTTCATGCATATCCACAAGGCACTAATCAAAATACAAAAAAAATAGGTGAATATCAAAAAGATCAGTAGAATAGAGGGAAAGGATCACAGGGAAGGAGGAGGGAGTGTCAGGAGAAGTACTGGGAACTGAATTAGAGCAAATTATATTGGCATTTGTGTAATTATGTAAGAATTAAACTTAATGTTATGGAACTAAATTTAAAAAGATATTTGTGATATAAATAAAATACTGATTAGAAGTATAAGAGAAACCAAATTAATGTTAAGCTAAGAAGTCACAGAGAATTGGAAAGCACCTGTAGAAATTTGAGCTTTCTACCTTGTGAATAGTTTTCTTTTACTCTCTAGACCCCAGGCTGTAGTAATGGAGGCGCCTGCAGACCACCTGGCATGTGCCCTGTACTGCTAGATGCTTCATCAGGCCCTTTAAAACCTCCCAACAACACTGCATTGTATGTCTTGATATATCCACTTTATAGATAAGGATATAGAAGTTCATAGGTCATCAGAACTCCCTATCTGAAAGAAGAATTCAAGGCGTTTCAAATTTTAGGCTCTTTTATTAAACAAAAGAACTCCTCTACATTGTATTAGAAACTGAATTTTTTGTCTCATCCCTATCCCCCCAGCCCAATTCTATATCATCATCCACTTATCAGGGAAAACATTCAGCCTTTGTTTTTGGGGGATTGGCTTATTTCACTTAGCATGAAAATTCATACCCCATATGTGTGCAATCAATCAAAAAGCAGTCTGTAAATATTTTTAAAAATTAAAAAACAAAAGAAATTGAATTTTTGGCTAATCTAATTGTTAATGAATTTCAATAATGATATATTATTGCTCTTATTTTTAGATAATTACTGAAGATTTTTAAATGGATTTCAGTCACAGAGAAATGTACTGGATGGAATTCTTTGGTCAGGTGACGATGATTTTCCTTCTAATATAACATAACATTTAGCTGTTATGTCACTAATACGAAATAACATTTAGCATTTAAAATAACATTTCTCATGTAAGAAAGGATAATTTATCATTATATATGCATTGTTCACTTTAGATTTTGTGATTTAAGACAAATTAAGTGCATGGAGTATTAATATTTTCCCCTGTTTTACTTTATTAGTGTACTTCATAGTTTTGATTATCAAAACTTAAAGCACATGCATTCTCCAGATTCTGGTACTTTCCAGCTTCATAGATTGGGTGCTTTGTTTAAACTTGGTGGATCTGTTTTCTCATCTGTAGAATGAGACATCAAATATATTCACATCACAGGGTTACAAGCATTAAATAAATTTAGGAATATAAAGAAGTTAACAAATCATGTTTTTCAGAGCCTAATAGATGCTAGTTACAGTTAAAAGTTATTTCCCAAATATCTTGTCTAGACTCAATACTTTTACAAGGAGTAGAAAATAAGATTCTAAATAGACCAAATTTTCTCACAGAGATGCATGATTTATTTTTTATAGTGAGATGGGAGGTATTTGTTTTATGTCTTACTTTATATTTCAATTATTATAATCATACAATGTTAAAATTAACATCACCTTATATGTGTCTAGTGAATTTCATGTGACACACACTTTGTTCTTTTTGTTGTTTTATTTCCCACTAAGCTAGGACACTTATGACTAAGAGATAAGTGTACTAATCACAATATAGAGGCATAAAAATTACATTTAATCAAACAATAAAAATGCAATAGTAGTTTTGTTGAATTTTTGAAAGTTAGGAAAAATTGTTTTTAGGTTCCTTCTTGGAATTGATTATCAGTTTCTGGAAGGAATAAGTAAAATTTTTGCCTGTAAATTGTTCTTTCTTCCATCATTAATCATGGCTTGCTTAGTGAAGATTGATATTTAACTGATATAAAGGAATTATAAGTACATTTCTTCATAATTTTCAATGACAGTTTAATATTTAAGAACACTGAATGAATTAACACATTATATTTATTAGATTTTTTTTCCTGAAAAGTCTTTTACAATTTTAATTTGCACTTATATATGCTCTGGACTATAGTGAGAATTCCTATCACTTCTTTTCTCCTCACTGATATTCACATTATTTACTAATATTTGGATGACTGCTCTTTCAGGTAAATACTGTTCTTACTTTCTTATTATCTATTTGTTTCTATTATTAACACATATATATGAATTGTGAAGTTGGTGGGATTCACTTTGATATTTCAATAAATATACAGATCATGTATTAATTATGTTAAATCACCTTCCTTCTAATTTTAATCCATTCCCTGTCCCCCCAGAATTTCTGAGTGGTTTCCCCTGAATAATCTTACTGGCCCTTCTTCCTGTTGCCCTTCCCCATCTCCAGTGACCGTTATGTCATTCCTTCTGTAAAGTTGGACTAATGGTTTTGTCTTTCAGTGTTGGCTTTTTTCACACAGCATATTGCTTTCAAGTTGCATCCGTGTTGTTGCAAAATCAGTATGTGGATTTCTCAAAAAACTCAAAATGGAACCACCATTTGACCCAGTTATACCATTCCTTGGTATATATCCAAAGGAGTTAAAATCAGCATACTACAGTAAGACAGCCAAATCAATACCAGCTCAATTATAGTAGCTAAGCTATGAAACTAACTAAGGTGCTCTTCAACAGAGGAAAGGATTTCATTCTTTTTCTTGGTTAAGTACTATTTCATTGTGTAAACATACCACATTTTCTTAATCCTTTCATCTGCTGAAGGGCATCAGGATGCATTCCATATTTTGTCTACTTTCAACAGTGCTGCAGTGTCATGGTGGTAAAAGTACATTTCTGATAAAATTATTTCAGCTCCTTTGGTTATATACCCTACAGAGAAATTGCTGGATGATACATGCAAAAACGTGCAATTTCACTAATCATGCAATAAGTACAAATCAAAACCAAAATGAGTTATCTTCTCACTCCAGTTAAATGGCCATCATCAAAAAGATAAGAAAAAGATACGAAGTAATAAATTCTGTTAACAATATGAAGAAAAGGAAACTTATTTGGGGAAGAGGAACTTTGGATTGAATCAGGAGGACACTCTATCACTGTGCTACAACCCAGGAATTGTGTGTGTGTGTGTGTGTGTGTGTGTGTTTGAGACAGTGTTTCATTACATAACTGAGACTGGCCTCAAACTTGCAATCTTCCTGCTTCAGTCTCTGGAGTTGCTGAGATTGCAGGTAGACTTTAAAACACCCAGATTGGGGAAAAGGGGACACAAAAATGCAGGGTTGGAAGGTAAATTTGCACAACTGCTATGTAGAGCAGATAGAAACTCCCTCAGAAAACAAAAGTAGAATTTTATGAGGTTTTTGACATAAAGAATTGTCACTTTTCAAATTTATTTCAATTGTTTCTATTTAATCAGGGCAAAGATAATTTGTTGTATTAGAAAAGTAGATATTTTAAATTTTTTCTTCAATTGTGAATTTAAAGATATAAAAATGCAAAGTCATATTCTAAGTAATAAA
The DNA here is from genome assembly GCA_020662805.1 of Glaucomys volans. Classification (NCBI taxonomy): domain Eukaryota; kingdom Metazoa; phylum Chordata; class Mammalia; order Rodentia; family Sciuridae; genus Glaucomys; species Glaucomys volans. Next base: position 195,653 of record JAJEJO010052742.1, on the reverse strand, counting down.
CTTTGAAACATTAAGGAAAATTAAGGAAACATATTGATCTTCTTATATTGATTGCCTAAACACAATGGGACTATTTTAAAGATTTATTGTTAGTTTTCTTTTCAAATATATTGCATTGTTAAATGCTGTTCAACACACTATTTAGCAATTGTATTTTTAAGAATTTACTGTGTTCTGAGAGTCAAATCCCTAATAAGATGCATTTGAAAATATTTCTTACCCTCCCAGAATTTATGGATTCCTGGAAGAAATAAAGTATATTATATAAGGTCTTAAAGATATGGGTTTCCAGCAGTTGTTCAATGAATACATAGAAGAAATTAGCCTATCATTAATTTTAGGGAAGACTTAACAGACAGAATCTCCTTATCAGTTACATTTATCTTAAGCAAAATATAAAAAATTTTGTGTATTTTAACCATATGCACCTTGTGAGTGTTAGCCACTTCAGTTACATTTTTCATACTACCTGGGAGGAATTGGCAGGGGAGAGAATAGTGTACAGTTCATAGATCAAGAAACTGTCAATCAAATACATGCATCATTGACAAAGATTACATATTAGCATGAGAAGTTCCAGGAATCAAATATATAAACAAAAGTCTTAGTATTTCCATGGTCTTGTAGCTAGTATTAGCAAGATTTTGCATGAAGTGAGTTTCCTAAAATTTCATTCTTGCTTCTTCCCATCTTACATTCCCTACCTTTTCTTACAGAAAGATAATAGATGCCTTTCTACATTTGAAGCTTAGTCAAAAGAACTGATTTGTTGGAAATATTAATGAGCATAATGCAGTGCATTTACTCTATGAGGTTTCTGACAATCAGAGGTAGGGAAAATCTATCATCCTAACCTGGAATATCTTAATAATGTCACAAAATTCTGTTCTTATTGGGGATTATTTTAAAGGATAAGAGAACAGGAGCAATATAAAATAACATCATGTAGTAAGATGATTCAAAAAATAAAAACGTCTTCCCTCTCAGTTTAATGAAAAAAAAACATTTATTAAACATTGCCTTCAGATGAAAAATAGTGTTAAGTTCCAGGTTTGGTTTTGAATGTTAACTAGATGTAAGCTTTTGAAGTATACTGGGATGATTTTTGCATGTTGAACATAGCACCCTTTGTTATGCACACTTTAGAAAATGAATTCCTTCCAGACATTATTTTATTCAATTCTGTTCACATATTCCATTTGAGATATCAATGTAATCATGCATAGTAATTAGTACAGGTTCATAAATATTTTAAATTAAGCACTATGTCCCATTATCTTCAACACTCAATAAGCACATATTTCTTGTATCTTTCATCTTTTGAAGTGGAATTAGTCATGATTCTTCTACATTTAATATGTGCAATAGATAAAAGATCAAATGATCTTGTGTTTCTTTTCTATGTAGTTGAATATTGTCATTTGAAATGTTTTACCAAAGGCAACATCATAATGATATGTACATTGAAAATAATTACCTATTTGAATCCAGGAGGTCCTGTGTCACCAAATGTACCAAGAGTGCAATAACAATTTGGCAAAGAATAGTAAAAGATAATGCTAAAGCTTAGCCCTCAGACTATTGAAAACTGTAGAATTAAACTTGGCGTCTGTTTCACTACCATCTAGGTCATGACCAATATCTTTATTTTTTTTATTATTATTTTTATTTTTACAGACTTCATTTTGATTCATTGTACACATATGGGGTACAAATTTTCATTTCTATGGTTGTGCATGATGTGCATTCATATCATTATTATTAATCATACGTGTCCATAGGGTAATGATGCCTGGCCCATTCCACCATTTTTCATACCCTCACCTCCTCCCCCACACGGAAGGTTTACTGTATACCTAACAGGAATTTGTAAAGGACTCATGACAAAAAGAGGTGAAAGAGACTGTTACTGGGCAAAGAAATGTAAAAGAACCATAAAGGGACAGGACAGGTGAGGGGACTGGAGACAATTTGGAAAGTATAAGAAGCCACAATGAACTTGGGACATGAAACACCCACCACCATTTGCACTATTGTTAGAAAGCAGGAACAAACATTTTGTACAAAATCTCCCCTGCTCAGAAACTGGCACACTTACAAACATTTTCATTTTTTCAACAAGTAATGAAAGCTACCAAGTACAGCAGAAAGAAATATTCTGTTGGCATGAAACTTTTTTTTGCCAAAATTCGTTCATTAATTCATTACCTCTTCCATTAATTTCCACTGGTGTAGCTGAGTGTCTTCCCTGAGGTCAGGGAATATGAGATAGATGGGGAAGATAAAAGTCACTGCTGCTCCTTTGCTTGGCTCACTATCTATTGGGAAACACCTATTGAAAATGGAAAGACATTTTTAGGAAACATTCGGATAGGCATCATTAATCCCATCAGGTTATGGCTGCTTTCACAGGAACTGAAAACCGAATTTTATCTGAGCTTATCAGTAGACAGGAATGAAGACAAAACTGACAAAAAGAATGAAGGAGAGCATTCTTGAAAAAGATTATGGTGTACAAAGACCAAAATACGTAATTGTTTAGTAAGTAATGTCTGAAAAAAAAAAAAAAAAAAATCCAAAAACCTGTAGACTGCAAGGTAAGTGACCACTGTGTCATCCAAAATAATGCAGTCCCTGGGAAATTCCTTAAAAATCCCAGACTTGGTGACTACAGCTTTCTTTCTATAAGACATGCTCTTCCCACTTTCCGAGATATTCTTGTAGAAGCCCAAGTTCTAGGTCACCCTTGCTTCCTGATAGCACTGAGTTCCTAAATAACCACTGTTTCTCTTTATCCAAGTAGAATTCATCCATATTTGGACTCTCCTCAGAATACTATCATCCACAAGCTTAAAAACATGGGTCCATTCTCCCTCTGTTTACAGTTTCATCCTACAATTCCTCATCTGTGCCCTTTATTAATGTTTTAAAACCTAAATAAAGCCCTATTTTGTAAGACAGGCTTCTACATAGCTTATCTTTGTATTTATTTATTTATTTATTTATATACTTTTTTTTCTCTTTGACTTTGACAGAACAGCAAAGTAGCCCAATTAATAAGCATCTTGTAGGATTCTTGGGTAATAGATCTTGATGACTGTGTGTGCAGACAGTTGGGTTTAAATTCACTCAATCACTCAATATTACTGATCGTCATAATCAAGGAAAATTATCTTAATTTCTTCTTATCTCAGATTCTTCATTTGTCAATGGGATCATAATAGTATAACTCTTAGAGTGCTATTTTATTTTTAAAAATTTATTCTGATTCAGGCCTACTATTTTTTCTATTTGGTGAAGGGTCTCAGGTTTAATTCCTAGATCCTTGATGCATTTTGAGTTGAGTTTTGTACAGGGTGAGAGATAGGTGTTTAATTTCATTTTATTGCATATGAATTTCCAGTTTTGCCAGCACCATTAGTTGAAGAGGCTATCTTTTCTGCATTGCATGTTTTCGGCACCTCTGTCTAGTATGAGATAACTGTAATTATGTGGGTTTGTCTCTGTGTCTTCTATTCTGTACCATTGATCTACCTGCCTATGTTGGTGCAAATACCATGCTGTTTTTGTAACTATTGCTTTATAGTAGAGTTTAAAGTCTGGTATGAGATACCTCCTGCATCACTCTTCCTGCCCAGGATTGTTTTGGCTATTCTGGGTCTTTTGTTCTTCCAGATGAATTTCATGATTGCTTTTTCTATTTCTGTGAAGAATGTCATTGGGATTTTTTATTGGAATTGCATTAAATTTGTATAGCACCTTTGGAAGTATGGCCATTTGATTATATTAATTCTGCCTATCCACGAACATGGGAGATGTTTCCATCTTCTAAGGTCTTCCTCAATTTCTTTCTTTAATGTTCTGTAGTTTTCATTTTAGAGGTCTTTCACCTCTTTTGTTAGATTGATTCCCAAGTATGTATATGTAAGATTATATGAATTGTGTGAATCTACATTGTGAAAAAAAGATATATTCTCAGCTGTATAATTATATCAAAATGGGTTCTACTGTCATGTATAATTAAAGAGAATCAATAAAAAAATTTATTCTAAGTAGCAATTCATGACAGTAAAAGGCATTAATGGAATTTGATATATCACACAAAAATGGGGTGTAATTTCTCATTTTTCTGATGGTACAGGTTGAAGAAACACATCAGTCATGTGGTCATATGTGTACATAAATGTCTGTTTCATTCTACTATCCTACCTATCCCAAATCCCCTCCCCTCCCTTCATGTCCCTTTACCTAAAGTAAATCTATTCTTCTCTAGTGCTCACCCTCCTTATTGTGAATTAGCATCCAAGTATCAGAGAAAACATTAAGTCTTCGTTTTTGGCTTCTTTCACTTAGTGTGATATTCTCCAACTCCATTCATTCACCGGAAAATGCCATAATTCATTCTTCTTTTAGCCTGAGTAATATTCCATTACACACATACACACACACACACACACACACACACACACACACACATATACATAAGGCATTTTCTTTATCCTATTAATGGGCACCTAGGTTGGTCCCATAGTTTAGCTATTGTGAGTAGAACTGCTATAAATATTGATGTGGCCATGTCACTGTAGTATACTAATTTTAAGTCCTTTGGGTATAAATAGAGGAGAGGGGTAGCTGGATAAAATGGTGGTTCCATTCCAAATTTTTTGAGGAATCTTTGTACTGCTTTCCATAATGGTTGCAACAATTTGCAATCCCACCAGCAATGTATGAGTGCACCTTTTATCTCTCATCCTCACCAACATTTATTGTTGTTTGTATTCTTGATGATTGCCATTCTGACTGAAATGAGATGAAATCTTAGTTTTGAGTTGTGTTTCTCTAATTGCTAGAGATGTTGAACAGTTTTTCATAAATTTATTGATTGCATTTCATCTTTTTTATTTTTTATTTTTACAGACTGCATTTTAATTGTACACGAATGGGGTGCAACTTTTCATTTCTATGGTTATACACAATGTAGATTCACACCATTCATGTGATCATACATATACATAGGGGAATGCTGTCTGTCTCAGTCTATCTTTCCTTCCCCCACCCCCTCCCATCCTGTTTTCCTCTACACCATCCAAATTTCCTCCATTCTTCTCTTACCCTCCCCAGCACCCCCACCTCCCATCTCCGTTATGTATCATCATCCACTTATTGGCAAAAACATTTGGCCTTTGATTTTTTGGGGGCCTGACTTATTTCACTTAGCATGATATTCTCCAACTCCATTCATTTACTAGCAAATGCCATAATTTTATTCTTCTTTGTGGCTGAATAATATTTCATTGTGTATATATACCACAGTTTCTTTATCCATTTATTAATTGAAGAGCATCTAGGTTGGTTCCACAATCTAGCTATTGTGAATTGAGTAACTATGAACATTGATGTGGCTGCACCACTGCAGCATGCTGATTTTAACTCCTTTGGGCATAAACCAAGGAGTGGGATAGCTTTGTCAAATGGTGGGTCCATTCCAAGTTTTTTTAAGAATCTCCATACTATTTTCCAGAGTGACTGCACTAATTTGCAAATCCACCAGCAATGTATGAGTGTGCTTTTTCCCCACATCCACACCAACACTTATTATTGCTTGTGTTCTTGATAATAACCATTCTGATTGGAGGAAGATGGAATCTTAGGGTGGTTTAAAGTTGCATTTCTCTAGTTACTAGAGATGATGAGCACTTTTTCATATATTTGTTGATCACCTGTGTATCTTCTTCTGTAAAGTGTCTGCCCAGTTCCTTAACCCATTTATTGACTGGATTCTTTGCATTTTTGGTGTAAAGTTTTTTATGTTCTTTATAAATTTTGGACATCAGTGCTCTGTCTGAAGTGTGTGTGGAAAAGATTTTCTCCCACTCTGTAGGCTCTTTTCACATTACTGATTGGTTCCTTTGCTGAGAAAAAGCTTTTTAGTTTGAATCCATCCCATTTATTGATTCTTGCTTTTATTTCTTGTATTCTGGGGCTCACGTTAAGGAAGTCTGGTCCTAAGCCAAAATGATGAAGATTCAGGCCTACTTTTTCTTCTATTTGGTGAAGGGTCTCAGGTTTAACTCCTAGATCCTTGATCCATTTTGAGTTGAGTTTTGTACAGGGTGAGAGATAAGATTTTAATTTCATTTTACTGCATATGGATTTCCAGTTTTCCCAGCACCATTTGTTGAAGAGGCTATCTTTTCTCCATTGTATGTTTTTAGCACTTTTGTCTAGTATGAGATAACTGTACTTATGTGGGCTTGTCTCTGTGTCTTCTGTTCTGTACCATTGGTCTACCTGTCTATTTTGGTGCCAATACCATGCTGTTTTTGTTACTATTGCTCTATAGTAGATTTTAAGGTACAGTATTGTGATACCTCCTGCATCACGCTTCCTGCCCAGGATTGCTTTGGCTATTCTGGGGCATTTGTTCTTCCGGATTAATTTCATGATTGTTTTCTCTGTTTCTATGAGGAATGTCATTGGGATTTTAATTGGAATTACGTTAAATCTGTGTAGCACCTTTGGAAGTATGGCCATTTTGATAATATTAATTCTGCCTATCCAAGGACATGGGAGATATTTCTATCTTCTACGTCTTCCTCAATTTCTTTCTTTAACATTCTGTAGTTTTTATTGTAGAAGTCTTTCACCTCTTTTGTTGGATTGATTCCCAAGTATATTTTTTGAGGCATTTTGAATGGAGTTCTTTTGCTCATTTATCTTTCAAATGATTCATCACTTATGTATAGAAATGCATTAGATTTATGTGTGTTTATTTTATGTCCTGTTATTTTGCTGAATTCATTTATTAGGTCTAGAAGTTTTCTGGTGGAGTTTTTTGGATCCTGTAAATATAGAATTATGTCACTGGCAAATAGTGACAGCCTGGGTTCTTCTTTTCCTATTCATATTCCTTTAATTTCTGTGGTTTGTCTAAGTGCTCTGGCTAGTATTTCAATCACAATTTTGAATAGAAGTGGTGACAGTGGGCATCCCTGTCTTGTTCCAGTTTGTAAAGGGAATGCTTTCAATTTTTCTCTATTAAGAGTGATGTTGGCAGTGAGCTTAGCATAGATAACCTTTACAATGTTGAGGTATTTTCCTACTATCCCAATTTTTTTTTTAGTGTTTTGAGCATGAAGGGATGTTGTATTTTTTCCAATGCTTTCTCTGCATCTATTGAAGTGACCATATGATTCTTAAACTTAAGTCTATTGATATGATTAATTACATTTATTGATTTCCGGATGTTGAACCAACCTTGCATCCCTGGGATAAACCCCACTTGATTGTGGTGCACTATCTTCTTAATATGTTTTTGTATTGCCAGAATTTTGTTAAGTAGTTTTGCATCTATATTCATCAGAGATATTGGTCTAAAGTTCCTAGGTGTGTCTTTGTCTGGTTTTCGGATCAGAGTAATATTAGGTTCACATAATGAATTTGGAAGGGTTCCCTACTTTTCTATTTCATGAAATACTTTTAGGAGTATTGGTATAAGTTCTTTATTGAACATCTTGTAGAACTCAGTTGAGAATCTGTTCCAAGGCTTTTCTTGGTTCATAGGTGCTTTTATAAAAAAATTTTTATAGACTTCATTTTGATTGATTGTACTGAAACAAGTCAATCCCAAAACAACATAAGTCGAATGTTTTCCCTGATAAGTAGGTGATAATATAAAATCTTATTGGTAGGTTTTTGATGGCTTCTTCTATTTCATTGCTTGAAATTGATCTGTTTAAATTGTGCATGTCCTCCTAGTTCAGTTTGGGAAGATCATGTCTCTAGAAATTTGTTAATGTCTTTGGGATTTTCTATTTTGTTGCAGTATAGATTTCAAAGTAGCTTCTAAATATGCTTTGTATTTCAATGATTTTTACTCATAAAATTTCTCTCCTCTTTGTTAGTGTGGCTAAGGGCTTATTTATTTTGTTACTTTTTCAAAGTACCAACTTTTTGTTTTGTCAATTTTTTCAATTGTTTCTTTTGTTTAAATTTCATTGATTTAAGCTCAGATTTTAATTATTTTCTGTCTTCTACTTTTGGTTTGTTCTGTTCTTTTTCTAGGGCTTTTACATGTAAGGTTAGGTTATTTACTTGTTGACTTTTCATTCTTTTCTTGAATGTGTACCATGCAATGAATTTTCCTCTTAGTACTGCTTTCATAGTAGTGCACCAGAGATTTTGATATGTTCTATCATCATTCTCATTTACTTCTAAGAATTTTTTTATTTCCTCCCTGATGTTTTCTATTATCCATGCTTCACTCAATAGAATATTATTTAGTCTCCAGGAGTTGGAGTAATTTCTGTTTTTTATTTTGTCATTGATTTCTAATTTCATTCCATTATGCTCTGATAGAATACAAGGTAGTATCTCTACTATTTTGCCTTTACTAAGGGCTGCTTTGTGGTATAATATATGGTCTATTTTAGAGAAGGATCCATGCGCTGCTGAGGAGAAAGTGTATTTGTTCATTGATGGAATATTCTATATTTGTTTGTTAAGTTTAAGTTATTGATTGTGTTACTGAGTTCTATGGTTTCCTTGCTTAGTTTTTGTTTGGAAAAGCTATCCAGTGGTGATAGCAGTGTGTTAAAGTGACCCAGATTTCTTGTGTTGTGGTGTATTTGATTCCTGGAATTGAGAAGGATTTGTTTGATGTACATGGCTGCACCATTGTTTGGGACATAATTATTTATGATTGTTATGTTTTACTGATTTATTGTTTCCTTAAGCAGTATGAAATGACCTTCTTTATCCCTTCTGATTAGGTTTGGCTTGTTATGTGATATAAGGATGGAAACCCCTGCCTTTTTACTGAGTCAGTGTGCATGGTAGATTTTTCCCATTCTTTCACCTTTAGTCTGTGGATATTCTTTTCTGTGAGATGGGTTGTAGCTCCGTGGTAGAGCACTTGTCTAGCACATGTGAGACACTGGATTTGATCCTCAGCACCACATAAAAATAAATAAATAGAAGATAAAGATATTTTGTCCATCTACAACTAAAAATAGATATTTAAAAAAAGAATCAACAAATGGGATTGATTCAAACTAAAAAGCTTCTTCTTAACAAAAGAAACAATCAATAAGGAGAGTTGTTGTTTTTGAAATTAACATATGCAATGTGCCTAAAAAGAAAACTATGACATATTATGGTCATAAACTTTAGTTTGTTTCTATGAACAATGAGTCATAACATAAATGTTTTTAACCTATAGACCATTAGACTCCAGTGGATGGAGAAATACTTAAGAAGCATGGGTGGAACAGGGATACTGGTCCAGAGGTGGTATAAAGAAATTTCATGAGTTATTGAGGCAGAGTCCTAAGGGTCACATCAAAACAAACATGTTGAATAAGTGAAATATTTGGAAGGTCCCATAACTTAAATCTTGTTACTTATTGCATAGGCCTATATGCATGTGCATGGGTATATGGTGCATATAAAGAAATGTAAATTGAAGTATGTAGGACAGACAAGCCTTTATATTACAGACTGTTGCTTATAAAAACATCTATGAAGGAAATTCATTTAAAACACACTAAAATATAATTTTGGAAGCAATGTAGGAGTATAATCAAATACTAGCCAATTTTATTGCAGTTATTATTATTATTATTATTATTAATATTATTTTGTGGCAGAGGGGTACCAGATATTGAACTCAGGGACACTCAAGCACTGAGCCACATCCCCAGCTCTCTTCTGTATTTTATTTAGAGACAGGGTCTCACCGAGATTCTTGTTGCCTCACCTTTGCGGAGACTGACTTTGAACTTGAGATCCTCCTGCCTAAGAGTTCCAAGCCACTGGGTTTACAGGCATGTGCCACTTGCACCCAGCCAATTATTTTTAATGTCATCACGTTCTAGAATAGGAAAAATATTTAAGAAAGTATTTAAGCTTACTTAGAAGATTGTTCAATTATGTCTTATTTAATCAGGTTATTTAATGCCTGGAAACCTGTGTGATCTGTGGATAAATGTGTGGATAGCACGTGAATACGTGGAGGTGGCTTTCCTAAGAGAGGGACACACTGCAAACAGTCATGCAGGGACAGCATTGAAATGGATTTGTCAGTCCCTAAAGTGGGACTGCTTTTTGAATCTACAAAATGGTATTGGCAATTCAGAATTCATAATCTGGATTTGTAAGTAGAGTATGAGAGGGCGAGCAATCACAAAAATGATAACTTTCTTCCGTATTTTACAAATGACCTATTTTCCAGGCATGTGCCAGAAACTGACAACTGCCTATTAAGTATTTAGATGTATAATTCTGGAGCTGCCAGAGGGTTTCTTCAGAGACAGCAGCTTAAATCTAAGGTGAATAAATGATGTTAAAAGGAAAGTTCATAAGTCTATATTTTATCTCCAAAATTTGTATTTAAAAATGCAAATATAAGTATGAAAATAAAAAATTATCTAGGAAAAAAATGTTTGGTGATCAAATAAAAATCTACCTTGTCTTCACTTCTGTTTGCCTATATTTCAACTTTTCTTTTTCTTTCAATTTTGAAAGTCTCTGAAACTTTTCCACAAATTAGGAAATCTGTAAATACATAATGGGTGTTTAAAACCTTTGAATTGTGAATATTGGTGGATGGCATTTTAACTGTGTTCATGAATTTAGTGGATGCATGCACTGAAAAATTTCTTCATATACTTTGGATTTATATATTTTGACATGCTATGTATTTTACAAGTATTTTCTCTCAGGCTGTGGCTTGTTCTTTCTCTTGACAGCACCTTTCATAAAGCAGAGTTTTTAATTTTAATGAATCCAACTAATTGAATCTTTTTCTTTTATGGATCATGTTTTTGGGGAGGTATCTAAACTCTTTAACAAACTCGGTCAACTTTTCTTTTGGAGTTTCATAGTTGTGCATTTTATGTTTGGTGTTTATGATCTATCCATAGTTATATTTTGTCAAAAACATAACTTCTGTGGTTTCGTTTTTGCATTTGCTTGTATTTGTTTTTTTCAACACTGAATTATTTTTGCATCTTTGTTGGAGAAAATAAAAACCAAAAAATAGTCAACTATATTTGTCTGTATCTGTATCTTGCTTCTGTTTTTTGTTCCATTGATCCATGGGTCTGTTTTATTATCATTATCACATTGCTTTGATTACTGTATCATTGTAACAAGTTCTTTCAAATTTTCAACAATATTGTGGGTGCTATCCTAGATGTTTTGCCTTTCCCTTTACAGTTGAGGATCAGTTTGCAGATACAGAGAAAATACCTTGCTAGTATTTTAACTGGGATTAACCTGAATCTACAGACACACTCAGAAAGAATAACATCTTCACAATAATGAGTCTTGCTAACAAAACTCAGTATTGAATATCTTCCCATTTATTTAGATTATTGATTTCTTGCAACAATGTTTTAAAGTTTTTAACATAAAGAACCTATACTTGTTTTGCTAGAAACATATTTGCATACATAAATATTTCACCATTTGGTGAGACTGTAAAGGGTATAGTATTTTGAAATTTCAAATTCCTAGTGTTGTTTGCTGGTAGTAGGACCACCACTGACATTTGCATATTTACCATGTATTCTATGGTATTCTTTTATTTATATATGTTAGGAACTGCATGTAGAGCAAGAATAGCCTTAGATAAAAATGATAAAAAATGATACTCTGATAAAAATGATAAAAATGATACTTTTTCTTGAGATTTGCAGAATTGAAAATCGTCTTATGACTAAATGATTAAAATCAGATGTGTGTTATCTGACTTCATACCCCAACCTGTGAAAATGGGCCCACCGGTCTGCCATCCATTGGGGTGCTTTCTCCAATATTTTCTTTTCCTAAATCAGTCTCTTAGGAGGATGATCCTTTAGGACAATCAGTTGCCTTTTTGTGATCAGCTAACTAACTCATTCCTTTAAATAGTTTGCTACCATACCTTCCTCAACTGATGGACTTCCATTGAGAGACAAGTGGACCAATATTCATGTTACAACAATAATAAAAGTTTTGTGTGTGCTCTTTAAGAGGTTGAGGAAGTTTTACTCTAACCTTTGTTTGTCAAGAAATTTTAGCATAAGTCAGTTTTGCATTTTGCTAAATGTTTTTTCTGCATTACATAATATAATCATGCACTCTTATTTGATCTGATTATATATTATACAGTTGATTATATGAATTAGATTGTTAAATTTTTAACTAAAGTTAAATACTTGGAAAATTTCTCTCCTGGTTTTACAGCATAATTATTTTTATACATTTTCAAAATTTAATTTCTTAATAGTTTACTGAGGATATTTATGTCTAGGTACATGAAAAATATCTTTAATTACTTTCATAATCCTTCTTTTATAATCTATCTAATTTTTTTACTAAAGGTACGTTTGTGTCATTGAATTAGTAAAAGTGTTTCTTCTGTTTTTCTTTTTGGGAAAAACACTGCAGATGATTGGTGCTAAATTTTCCTTAAATATTTGGTACAGTTCACCAGTGAAACTGTATTTGTATAATATTTATGTTTTAATAAACTCATTAGTTATTTATTTCTTTTAGCAGATATTTGGATATTCAAGCTATTTCTCTCCTGTATAAGTCTAGTAGTTTGCATATTTCAAAAAGTTTTATAGTTCTTGTAAACTTTCAAATTTGTGGACATATTAACATATGGATATATTACAATATTACCATAGGTCATTGTAATCTTTATTACCATCTTCCTGTTCATGTGATAGGTAAATGATCGGTTTCATTTCCAATATCAGCAATGTATATACACTCTGCTTTCTCTTAAAGTGTTATGCAATTTTTCAATTTTATTGATCCAGATAAAGAACTACATTTTTATTTCATGCTTATTTCATTGGCTTCAATATAGTTTTCACGCTTTCAATTTTACCAAGCTCTGCCCAAATTTACATGACTTTATTATTATGATTGCTTTAGGCTTAAATTGCTCTTCATTCTCTAGAGAACTCAGGCCACTGACTATTGATCTTTCTTTATTATATGCTCTCAATGGTATAAATTTTTTCTCCAGGCATTGCTTCCATAGTATCTCCAGATTTTTACATTATTATTTTCATTTTCATTCAGTTCAACATCTGTTTAAAAAATTGTTAGGACTTCTTCTTTGACCCATGTATTAATTAGAAGTGTATCTTTTACTCTAAATATTTGGGAATTTTTAATCTCATTTAATTCCATCATGTACTTTGAACATATTTAACATGATTTTTGAACTATTAAATTTGTTACGTGTTTAATGACCAAGAATATTTTCTACATTGGTGAAGGTCAAAAGTGAGCTTGAGAAGAACTTGCCTTTTGCAGGTGTTGGATGTGATACTCTATGGATAACACATCTAGACAATTGATGGTGATTTTTGTTTCAAATATGTCCTTAATATTTTTTCTGATGAGTCTATCAATTGATAAAACACAAACATTAAATTCTTCATCTATAATAATCTATTTGTTTGTTCTCTTTATGGTTCTTTTGGTTTTAATATCATGTGTTTTGAGATTCTGGAGCTAGATGTGTACATCAGTGATTGGCAAGTCTTCTGGAGAACAGTCTGCTTGTTATTAGGCGATGCCCCTCATTATCCATGACACTTTCCTTATTCTAACATACATCTTGTCAGAAGCTGATAAAGCTGCTCCAGCTCTTTGAAAAACTTTGATATGAAAAACCTTTTTACTCTTCACTTTTGATATCATTATGTTTAAAGTAGGGACCTTTTGGACAGCACATAGTTGAGACTTGTTCCTTTTTTCCTACTCTATTAAAAACTTTCTTTTAATAGGTATTCATTCAAAAAGTAATTATCAAGAGTTTTATTAATATCTATCATGCCTGCAATTCTTTGAATCCATTTTTACTCATTCATTGCTATTTTGTACTTTTCTGCTTTCTGTGGCTTTAATTGATTATTTAAAGCACTTTTAAATGATTCTGTTTTACTTCCATGTTCCTTCCTCAGTGTTGGCTTTTCTTTGGAGTTGCCTAGATATTTAAAATATACATTTTTAATGTACCATAAGCCTGTATTTAAATTATTTTATACTTCATGTTAGAGTAGGTACCTAAATACAGATTATTTCAATTCCTCCCTTTCTTCCTTATAACTTACCCCTATGTCATGACCACATAATGCAGTTTCTATCATTCCTTTAGATAAACAGTTATTATCTTAAAATTAGGAGAGCATAGCATACTCTTGAAGGTACTGAATGCAAATATATCATTTCCCAAAAAAGTGCTCCAATTCAGCAGACTTTTTCTCTTAATTATGTATTCTTTTTTTTATATCCCCACACAAACTGTTCCTTTCAGATTTTAATTGTGAGAAAGGACAGGAGTTATCATATTGCAAATAAACCTATTTAAGTTAATCTAATTAACATTTCTTTCCTCATTCTAACCTTTAAGCCTTTTTAGATGCTGAATCTATAATCCAGCATATTTATGTCCTCTTAATCTTATAATTCTGAAAATCTAATTAATAGGCCATGTTTATCTTTTCCTATTCATTCAGTGAATAAAAGTGAAGCATGATTCTACAATATATATTATAAATATATACAGGTATATGTCTATATATACACATGTATGTGTCACACACACACACACACACACACACATACACAGACTTCTGAAAACTTGTGACTCCAGTATACTCAACCAGGCAATGAGAATTTTCACCTACACAAGATGGTCAGTGGATCAGTCACAGGGTTATACAGTCAGGTCTGGCTATGGATTAGTACACCAGAATGTAGTGTTTCAGTGGAAGTAAAATAAGGTGTAGTACATTATTAGAGCGAAGTCATAACTGAAAGAATTGTTTTGATGTTCAAATCTGCCTTTTCATATATAATTGAATAGTACTCCATGAATAATAAAATTAGCAAAAGTTATTATTGTATACACAGAAAATATAAAACACTAATAAAAGAAAGAAATTAGAAAGACAAATGGGATGATATCCTTCACAATTAATTGGAATAATTTATACTGATAATTATATTGATAAGATGTCTATATAACACAAAGGTTATGTACAGGCTCCATGTGATTACTATTAGAATACCATTCATTTTTACAGAAATAGACAAAAACAATCTTGTGGTATGGAACCCGAAAAGACCCTGAAGAGTCAAGGCAATTGTGAGAAAGAATAACACAGTTGGAGGCAATAAGTTTTCTGATTTCAATTATATTACAAGTTATCATAATCAAAACAGTGAAGTACAGGTATAAAAGTAGACACACAGAAGAACAAAATAGAGATCCAGAAATAAACCCAAGTATATAGAATTAACCCTGTGTATCCAAGGACTATGATCTTGTGAATTGAACAAACTCACATGGAAAATAGTTGGAATGTGAGTGAATATGATTATCTGAGTGTGTGCAAATGTTGTTTTACACTTGTTGCCTAAACATGCAGCAAACTATGAAGCATTCACATTCCAATAGGTCTTATAAGTAATTTAGAGATGACTTAAAGTAGATGGGAAGATGTAAGTAGGCTGTATTCAAATGCTGTACCATTCTTTTTAGAAAGGATATTATCATGTGTGATTTTATTTTCTACAGGTGTCTTAGAACCAATCTCTATGTATGCTGAGGAACAACTGTACACTCAAGTATTTTTTGACAAAAGAATGAACAATGCAAATGTCTTCTCCACAAATCATGTTGGAAAATTTGGAAAATCAAATGCAAAAGGATTGCAATGGATCCTTGTCTTACATCATACACAATTGATTAATGATAATTATAGACTTAAACCCCACTCCTTGAAATTGCAAAATTCCTAAAGAGAACATGGAAAATTTTTCTTGATATTGGCCTTTTTCAGCAAAGTGATTTTATTGTCTTCGGACACATGTATGAAGATGCACTAGGTTTTAATTAGAGGAATTTGGGGAATGATAGAATCAAACTACATGAATACAAGAGGGAATATCCTACACTAAAACTGCAGTAAGAGCAAGCTGGACCAGGTCACATTATGAGACTAGTGATGCCAACATCTTTACGTGTCTAGATGATATCACTCAGCTGCACAGGGGAAAATCTCCAATGTGAGATAGCTCAAAGAGTAATAGGCACTTAGGTTCTTACAGCAACAAAATTCTTATCAATCACCAGCAGATACTGGGTGAGATTTGTGAAACAGGCAGACTCTAAATGGTTAAGAAAAGGATTGTTTATGTAATTTTGGAAATATTTGATGTGCAAACATTAAATTTGATGCTGGATGGATTCTTAACGAATGGGCCTCTTCCCACAGTAACAAAATAAACAACCTAGAAGACCACGTTTGGTGCCTTTATTAATAACAGGAAATATCAATTCAAATATTTTTCATATTGATAATATAAATATTTAAAACAACTCAGAATCAATAGACAAGTAAAAAATCTTAATGTCAATATTTTATTAAAATTTTTATTTCTAATGAATATTATTTACCACTATAATTTGTAAGGCTACCTTCTCTTTTCATATTCAACTCAAATCTGGATCCATTTCAGCGACCTAGTTATTGAGTAATGCTCAGAATACTAATTTTATTGTGAGCATGCATTAATGACCAGAATAAAATCATAACAAAGTCAATTTTTTCCCACTTGATTTTGTTCATACTGTATTAAAAATGAACACTGTGAAATTGGACAATACCTTTAGTACTGCAGTGAATGAATAAAACTCTACATACGAAAAGACTCATTCAAACAATGTATGTGATCAAGACA
Source organism: Glaucomys volans (assembly GCA_020662805.1). NCBI lineage: Eukaryota > Metazoa > Chordata > Mammalia > Rodentia > Sciuridae > Glaucomys > Glaucomys volans. The sequence continues at coordinate 178,898 of JAJEJO010052742.1, read as the reverse complement.
GGAAGGAGATGCTGTATAATGTCCCTGGCATATTTTACTAATGCAAATCCTGGCTTGATTGGCTATTGAATATTATAAGCCATAATTTTTCAAAAGATATATAAGAACAAATATAGGTTTTTAATCAGTTTTTTTCACAAGGACAGCAAAATAATGATATTCTAATGATATACATTATTTTAAATTATAAACAGCACATTGTAAGAGGAAATAGAAATCTTTTAAATTCAGCATCATGAAAAATTCCCTATTTTTGTCCTCATTTTTCTACTTTCATTTTTGGTAAATTTTTATCCCTGATCTAACTGTACTGCACCCAGGCAGTCAATAGCCACCAGACTAGACCACAAAACCACTGGATTGCTAGCCAATGGATTGAGTGACCCACAGGGAAAACCATGATTTATTTCTTTTTTCTTTTTTTATTTTATTTTAGTTCATTGTACACAAATGGAGTACAACTATCATTTTGTGGTTGTACACAAAGTAGAATCATACAATTTGCCCATTCATACATATACATAGGCTAAAGATGTTTGTCTCATTCTATTATCTTTCCTTCCCCACCCCTCAGAATGGAGAAGGGATGGATTATATAGAGAAAACCATGATGTAGCAAACAGCTGAATTTGTGACTTTTTTTTGGGAACTAATATATCCTGGTAAAAACAATTTATATTCTAAGAGTCTATCTCATTCTTCTCATTACCAATATTGAGATTTTGAAAAATCGCGTCGTATGTTCTCCATGTTTCTTTTTATTTCTTTCTAAATTCAATATATTATAAACAACTTTCAGTAGCTCATCTATACAACAAAATACCTCATGCCTCCTTATAAACATAATTCAGCTTTCTTCCTTAATTCTTCTTTTCTTTCCTGCTCTGTTCTTTGCTTTTATTTTTCTGTCTCCCTGTCACTCTTTCAGGCACATGTCAGGAAAGAATCACATTAAAAATGTATTACTCTATTATAAGTATTCAAAATTCCTTAATTTTCTGTGTGAAAAACCTATTTGTAAAACAAGATGACTATCCATTTGTCAAATTCAGAACATATTACAATGGAATATTGATAGAAATTAAACGAAATTATTACAGTTTTCCCCATTGCAAACAAAGAAGGCTCTAATATGATAAAAATGAAGACTAGAAATCAGTTTTCACTGCCTATTATCACAGCTACATTACTGCAGCTAAAATGAGGAAAGTAAACACAGTGAGAATTTTATATTTATAGGTTTCCTGAAGGAAGTGCTATCAGTTTGTTATTAGAAAGCATATGTGATATAACCAGGGCATCCATCAGATCCAAAAATAACTCCGCGCACCTCCTATTTTCTTTCATTTATTCACCATGCATCAGGCCCCTGTTCAGTGCAATAGGCGAGTCTCATATGTCTGTCATCTCGCTCACACCTTGCTGAGGTGGAGAAGGTGATTGATGAATCCAGTGAGATTCAGGCATTTCAGATCATGGAATTTTAAAAAATAATGGAACAATTGAAAAGGCAGAAATGATCTAGTATGGCTTATCAATTTGATGAATCTCAGAACAGAAATCTAGAAGTAGTAGGAAAAATGAATTTGTTTTTAAAAAATTCAAAACACCTATTCACAGTCTTTTCTCTACCTTGGAAAGTAAAAACCTAAGGTTTCCATTGTACAGGATTGAGTAAGAAACATCTTATTATTTTTTAAAATGTATTTATTTAAAATTTTATTTCAATTTTTTTATTTTTACAGACTGCATTTTGATTCACTGTATACAAATAGGGTAATAAATAATAATCCCATCAATATTAGTGCTTGAGGACCATTTATATAGGTTTAATAAATAGTTGTAATACACCTATTCTGATGTTTCTTTAGGTGTGGGCTCATAGAGGTCAAAAAACACATTTTCCCATAGGCAAGGAAATAAAATTTCTGGACAGAAAGTCTGGAAGAATTAGAAACCACAATCCTTTGTTATATGGTTATGCTTTGCACTATAAGGTAGAAACCATCATGTCTGGCTTGCACAAGTTTGTGATGAAGACAAAGGCCATCTTTTGTGGCAATGGAAAAATGTGTCCAATCATTACCAAATGTTACCCAAATTATTCTCAGATGAGAACACTTGATAAACACCATTTATATTAATTTATTTATGAAAAGGAGCATGTTAACTAGAGGAAGGAGGAAGGTGAATTGGTCTTTTAAATCACACATTTCTGTATTAGCTAGCTTATTTGCTACAGTTCTATGATGATATTCACATATTACCCACTGAATTTCCAAAATAGGCATAATAATAATAATAATAATAATAATAATCATCATCATCATCATCAAGGAAAAGCACCTAAATGTGAAAGGTTAACCACAATTTAAAAAGAAGAGTGAAATTATGACTTTTGCTGATAAATGGATGAAATTGAGACTATTTTGGTAAGTGAAATAAACTAAACCCAGAAAGTCAAATGTCAAATGTTATCTCTGTTAGGCAGAAACTAGTCCAATATAATGGAGAAAAAAGGAAAAATAAAAAAAGGAGATAGGGATTTTCATCAAAATAAAAGAGAGATCAGTGGAGTGAGGAAAGCAACTGGGGGGTGAAGTGGGGAGGAATAAAGGAAGGACAGTAAAATGAATCTGAATTACTTTCAGGCATGACAATTCCACAGTGAATCTCACCTCCATGTCGGTATCTATGAGGCACTAATTGAAGTATGTTTTTATAAGGAAACAGCAGGTATATCAGCAGAGTAGAAAGAAGGGAACAAGAGGAGGGAGAAGGAGAAAAAAGGCAAGCACTGTGGACTGCACTAGAACGAATTATTTTCCAAGGTTCTATAACTTTGTCAAAACAGTCCTAAAATTATGCATAAATAAAAGGGACTAATAAAAAAAGAAAATCATGTTATCTTAAAAAATGAAATGAAGTTTGTTCTGTTTGTGCAAATATGCAGCAATATAACAATAACTACATTATTCCTTTGTGATCTGTCTAGTTTCCCCTTCAGATTTGTTTATAAAATGAAGAATGAATTCTTCCTATAAAGTTCTGTGTTGCAGATTTACAAATGATGACAACATTCTTGTCTTTCTCTAGAATATCCCACATAAGAGGTGAAAAATGTTAAGAACAAGGAAATAAAAAATACAACTAAACCAAAACTGAGACAAGATTTATACCTTGAGAAAATCCTTAACTTTGCCTTCATGTGACTTCACCATTGTTTCACTAAACAGTGGGGAAGCATTAGATGGAACTACATACAGATACAGAGAAAATAAAAGGAAATTTGAAGGAAGAGGACTGAAGATCTTAACTTTCATGGTACTACCAGGAAATTGTCCAAGAGTTAAAAAAAAAACACGATTGTCCTTACTGATAATGTTTCATTTACCCAAGGCTTGTATACTAAACTGACTAATAACCTGATCTATATTCCCAACCATTTCTAACATTTGTGAGAGTTGCTCATTACAGGAAACTGCTATATTTATTTCAACAGAATAGTGATTTAGGTATGAATAACAAATAATAAACTTTTGCTGTATACATAATTTTGTTTGTTCTTCATTATGAAGGAAAATTAAGGTACATTTTCAAAGTTGGAGAGATTGATTCTGTTTCTTCTATTTTCCTTTAACTTTACTGTATGATAATATTGATATGTCAGGTTGATGGACTAAAGGGGTAAAAAATGCAGCCATTGATAATATAGATATATTGGATTATAAATGTAAATATTTTGAAAGATACATTTGTTTATATTTACAATTTGAGCCATAGATCATACTTTATTAATATTTGATATAAGCAAAACTTTCCTAATATTTGTAGGTTTATTAATATTAAACAGGAATTGCTGGGTGTGGTAGTGCATGCATGTAATCCCAGCAAATCAGGAGACTAAGACAGGAGAATCACAAGTTTGAGGCCAGACTCAGCAACTTAGGCCCAAGCAATTTAAGGGAGAGCCTGTCTCAAAATAAAATATAAAAAGGACTGGGGATGTGGCTGAGTGCTTAAACCCCCTGAGTTCTATCTCTGATACCAACAATAAATACATAAATAAATTGAAAATAAAAATAAACAGGAACAGAAACAATGACCTTTAGTGTAAAAATCTACTTGAAAGAATAATATGTACTATTTTTGTCAGTTTTAGGGGTGCCCACTAAGCAATCTGGAGTCCACAGGAGAAATGCTGTCTGCAAACAGAAATATGAATGCCCTAACTTATATAAATTTCCATAAAATTTAATCATCTTGGGATTCACACATTTATGTCGTTTTGAGTTTTGAGCTTCTTGGTTCCCTTATTCAGATGAAATTTTAACCATTTAGAAGACTAAGTCAGACGATCTCATAGCAAGACAACTGTGTTATTTAAGTCATTTTAATTCAGACATCCAATGTGTTCTCTTACAGATGTTTGGGAGTAAATTTGTGATGCAAATTGAAATTGTAATATGGAGACATAGGCATATGCTAATTTTATTGTTGAACAATAATTGTTACAGAAACAAGAAAGTGATAACAAAAGGGTGCTGCTACCTCAGGGAAGAATTCAGACTGCAGTGTGTGTTGGCAGATGAGTGCAAACTGATGTTCAGCATTTCTGGTGCAATGCTGCCTGTCATTCCTTATTTTTGTTACTTTGTTTTAATTATCTTTGCTTCTTGTACTGATTTGCTAAAGCTGCCATAACAAAATACAAGTTGACTTAAAAGACATAAATTTACTTTTTGCCCTCTGGATGTTGGAAGTCAAAAATCAAGGTGTCTTTAGTGTTGAGTGGTCCTGACACCTCTCCCTTGAACTTCAAGGTAGTCACCTTCCCACTGTGTCACCATCTGGCCTTTTCTGAGTATATGCACATCTCCAGCATCTTCTCTTCTGACAAGAGTCAGACACCCTGGATTAAGATTCAAATCTTAACATCTCTCTAGTCCTCAGGGCTCAAGGTGAGGCAGAGTATGATGGCAGAAGAATGTAGTGGAGGCGAGTGTCTCAGGATGTGACAATCAAGAAGGAAAGAGAGAGAAGAAGAAGGAGGAGGAGGAGGAAGAGGAGGAGGAGGAGGAGGAGGAGAGAGAAAGAGAGAGAGCTCTTTTCACCAGGGAAAAATATAAATTCCAAAGGCACAACCTCAAAGACACACGTCCTCCAGCCACACCCTATGTGCTTTCTACCACTCAGTTAATCCCCATCAGGGAAGGAATTCACTGACTGGGTTAAGACTGTCATTCAATTCACCTCTAAACTTTCTTGAATTGTCTCATACATGGACTTTGGGGGGACACCTTAAATCTAAAACATATCAATATTACTTGTCTATGTCATGTAATCCTTATATTTCTTCAATATTTTTTTCTTGAGTTGATTGCAGAGGCAAGAAATTCACACTTGCTTTGTTATTTTGGGAAATGTAGACATGAAAATTATTATTTCCTGTGAGAAAACAAACCAAAAAAAATGAATAATACCAAGTAGGTCAAATTTAAATTTAATGGGGTCTTAAATTCCCCATTTATAACTCAGGAGTATCAGATTGAAACTTGAATATATTTTCAAAGAAAAATAACTCTATCATCATATGTATATAATTAAGTGAGTACTGATGTATGTCAGCATAGGAGAGGTTATTCAGCAAAAATAGTCAATCTTCAAATAAAATAATAAATTTTTACACAAAAAATGTTTATTTCTTGCACAAGAAACATGCACATTTCAAGTTGGTTATCGGAATTGGTTTTGTTATTTCCATTTTAGTGTAGGTTTCTGGGCTTGTGTGGTAATTGTATCACAAATTTTTCAGATATTATAACACAAGTAAAGAAAGTTCTTGAATGTCTTCATTAATTAAGTAAATTTCATTCCTGTGCAAATCATATGGCTATACAGATGTACATGGGATTCAGGAAGTAAAATTCTATATTCATAATTTAGAGAATTGATAATTCCTGGACATTTTGTGAATACAATTAATGACTACCAAAATTTGACTCTCTAGCTGTCTCAAAATCTAACTCATGCAGTTTGATAATAATGTCTTTGCAACTATAAGACAAGTTTTCATTGTAAAACAAACACAAATAAACACACACACAAAATATGCTACTATATAAAAGTATCTCTATAAAATCCTCATCTCTGATACTTACAACATTGTATAAAATAAATGCAATCTGTTATGACACATTGTTTTCCTTCAAAAACACAAATCGTTCTTGAAATAAGGAAGCATAAACTTATTTGATCACAGCTAACAAATCATCACTTGACAATTTATCTGTTGTCCAAGGTGTCATTATAATATAGTTAATAAATTGTAGCACTCCAATAGACTATTAAGCATTGATAAAAGCTGTTAGAAATCAACCAATAGTAGCAAATAAGATCATTGAATTAAATTTTTCTAACATTAATGAGACAAAAATAACAGGTTCATAGAATGATACATGTAAGCTTTATAACGAAAAACAATGGTAATTAAGATAGAAATTTTAAACAGTTTCTTCTTTCATACGAGAAATGTACATTATAAAAATTGTAGTTTCTTTACTGTCTTTTTCTTTTAACTGAATCTGAGGTTTAGATGATTTTCATCATGATAACTCCCAGAAAATTAATCAAATTGGATACTCAATCAATATTATGTTAATCAGTTAGATATCAGACTGCAAATTTGTATATTGTGTGATAGAAATATCAACATTAAGTTAGAAAAAAAGAGAGAAATAAACATAAGAAATGATTTTTACATCCTTAAACAAATATTAAAAATGTTAAGAGTAACTAAACAAAAGTTGTATTTGCTTTACTTTGCTGCAAATTTGCTCTCAAGGTTCAAAACCCCATTAAATACACATGTTAAGAAATACCGAAAGTATGTGAAAGGTTATATATTCCTCCAGGGTAAACAAGAATGACTTGCCCTATGAACTTCAGAGAGCCAGAATTTCCACAGTGATAGATTCAGAAATAAAACATTTGAATAAATGTGCACTTATATTTTGTTATATGACATTTTTTATTATTTTCACATTCATTTTGAATGCTAATTAAAAATATTAGCATCTCTACCATTAAAAGTTGAATGATGGCAGCTTTCACATATTAACACAGACTTTAACATAATTTTTCCTTAATTGAAATCATTCTTCTTCATTTTGGAAATGCAGTATGTGCCATATAAGTATAGCAGATTGCTATAAGAAAAAAGACTTGAAATCAAAAAGCAGACTCCTCATTTTGTCATATTCTAATACATTAAAGAAGTTTTAATTATGCATGATTAGTAGTATTGAAAGACCAGAAGGTGATAGACAATGTAAACAAATACTGATGTGTTATAAAACTTCTTAGAAAAAAATAAACTGCTGCATAGATGTGTGTTCAATTTTTGGTTAAGATCCAGACTCGGTACAGGGCACACAATTTCAGTGCTTTCTTTACCTGATAGACTTCCAGGAAAAGAGTGGGCACAACCTACAGTCTCAGCTGAAATTCACAACTTCATGCCAGGCTGTCTGCTTCCTGAGCAGCCAATAATGTAGCCCAGAGGTGTGAAACAGTCAATTGTGTAGTAAGCTCTGACAGATGAAAGCAAGGACAATCACTGTTATTGGTGTGAGGGTTATTTAGGCGTTTTTTTCCCTTGGATTAAGAGAGACAGCTGGTAGAGCATTGTTTCAGGGTGTGTGTGTGTTTCTGGAAGACATTTCCATTTATACCCATGGACTGAGTAAGGCCTCTGAATCAGCGGAGGGCCTGAATGGAAGAAAAAGGAAGCAAAAGGTGAATTTGGTGTTTCTCCTCTGCAGCTGCTATGTACTTTTGCTTACCACATGCATGGGAATTCCAGGGTCGTCAGCCTTGGGATTTCAGGTCTTGCACCTGCAGTTTCTCAGTCATTCTTCCTTGGACTGAGTTGCACCATGGGCTCATTGGGTTCTCAGACCTTCAGACTAGAACTGACTTACACCTCTGGCTTTCCTTGTTCTTCAACTCAGACCAATTGTAGAATTTTTCAGATACCTTAGTCACATGAACCAGTTCTTCTAATAAATACCCCATATATCTCTCAATCTATGTGACTGTATTTCTAATCTTCAACTTGTTTTTTCTCTGTGGATAAACCTGACTAATAAAATTTGTTTCAGAGATCTGCCATAACCAATTACCACAATCAGGATGGCTACAGCAGAAATTCAATTTCTCACAGTTCTGGGGACTGTGATTCTGCAATCAATGTGGCAACAGATCACTTCTTATAAGGTCTGTACAAAAGAACCTGTCTGTGCCTCTTCCCAAAGAAGAGGAAACTGTTAGTGTTACTTGGCTTGTCCAGCAGTGTTCACATCTACACACTGCATTTTTCTGGTATTTCTGTGTCCAATTTCTTTTAACAATGACACAGTCATATAGATTAAAATTCCTTCCTCATGACTTAATTTACACACATGCAAAGACCTCATTTTTCAATAAGTTCACATTCTCCAGTACTGAAGTTTAGTACTTCAACAAATTTTGAGGGACACAATTCAACTGACAACACAAGAAAAAAGAGAAGATAACCACCTTAGGACTGCTTTGGGGTATAGTTTCTTGCTTGAAACTTTTGAGGGACAAACTCAGTTGATTAATCATGTTCTTTTGCATGTTATATTGTGTTGACACTTTGAGGGCTCTAACTGATGGGAAAGAGACAACACCTTCTAAAGATAGTTAATATCTAGAGCTAGTGAGCAATTTTTCAATAAATCTACCTTTAATATGCAAATCAATCACTCTGACCTCGCATGCCCAATGAAGGCCTTCATTTAACTCTCATATACCAAGCCAATATTCCTCCTGCTCTGAATTCACCCAGGGCCAGAGAGTAGACCCCTTGGACTTCCCCATATTCTAAAGCCTATTTGAGCCATTGAAAGCAGCCAGTTGTAACTTGCTTCCCTTGCCCTGCCGTGCCTTTCTGGAAGAAACTCTGATGGAGACAGTATCTTAAGCTTTCTCCTTATTTCTCCTAACAAAAATTCCCGGATTCCATAAGTGATTTTGTATTATTTAGGGTTCCCCAGACAGAATGAACCCATAGGACATAAATAGATAAATGGATTGATACTGATAGATAGAAATACCTACTCTGTTATACTGAATTAGTTTAATTTGATTATGGAGACTGACAAACTTCAGGAAAGTAGACTGAGGAGAGGCCATGGGGTAATTTGTAGCTTAAAATCTGACAGTCTTCACCTCCAAAAAGCCAATGTTTCTAAGTCTGAGGGCAGAAAATCCAAAATTCTAACACAGCTCAAGGCAGTGAGACCACAGGAATTCCCTTTACATCACATTCTGGTTCTGTTCAGAACTCTGCCTGACTCTTCATCTCAAAAAGGGCAATCAACTTTACCCAATCTAGAGATCCAGATGTTAATCTTAGCATAGAAACATCCAGAATGATTATGACCAAGTATATGTTGCAGTGAAGTTGACACCCTAAATACCCTGTCACAGGCCCTGTGTACTGCCTTCTTTTAGGACATGTAAATGATAAATTTTCTTTTAATGGCATTGATATCTCCATGTTATCACTCAATAACCACAACAAATTAAAATCCAGGAAGTGAAACTGGGACAACCTCGCCAAGGGCCTGCTTGGTTCTTTCAGGCTTCTTACAGAAATCGACACACCACCACCCTTCACTCCACTCCTTGCTCCATGTTCTCCTCTGTCATTCAGTTCTTACTTTACTAGGGAGCTTTATCCTTCTTCATTAAATACCTTCTGTACAATCGTCTCAATTATTGCTATCTAAATGACCACATTGATATTGTTAGCACTAGAAATGTGAAAAAGAAAAGAAAGAGTATTGGAAATAAGACTTTAGACATTCAGCCTTCTAAGTAGTTACAGTTATTTAAAGAATAAGATATACAACCATAGACAGAAATAAAACCAATATGAATTTCAAATTCAGAAACATTCTACCATATCTATGTGACTGGAGATAAAGCACTACCTCAAAGTAATAGAATGAGTTTCTCAATTGGTATGTTAAAGGTAACTAATTAACCATCAAGGCCAAGTATTATGGTGCATGGCCATAATCCCAGCTATACAGTAACTTGGGGCAGGAGGATCACAAGTTCAAGGCCAGCCTCAGGAATTTACAAAGCCCCTTGGCAACTTAGCAACACCCTGTCTCAAAATAAAAAACAAAAATAACTGGGAATATAGCTTTAGGTAAAGTACCTCTAGAGTCAATCTCCAGTATCAAAACAAACAAAAAATCACTAAAGAAAAAAATTACCCTGGGAGAAAAACAATAAACGAACAAACCAAAGAACTAAAGGAGGTAACATTGTCTTTTACAAAATTGGAAGCATTATGTAATATTATCTAGATTAGACAATGTGTAACAAATACAATATTCTACTCTGAATGTAGACATGATAATACATACCAAAACTTAAAATAAATCATGCTATTTAAAGCGGTGATTAATTTCAACAGATTTACTTTAATGTAGTATCTGCACACAAATAAACAGTTCATAGAGAATTATAGGAGAATCTATAAGGGAAGATAATGTAAATTTTGACCCATTCACATATTATATATCCATTTATATGATTTGGGAGAATAATGTATGTGGAGATGAAGTGGTGTTCTTGATGTAACATTGCAGGCTATAAATAAATCATACAATTCTATCATGATTTGGATAGTAGGTGTCCTCAAAAGCTCTGCAATGCAGGAGATAAAATGATTAGATTATGAAAACCTTGATGTTATCATTGAATTAATCCATTTGATGGCTTAATAATTTGAATGGACTAACAAGTTTCCAACTGTAGACAATGGGGCATGGCTTGGGGAATTGGGTCCTTTAGATGTGCCTTGAGGATTATGTATTTTGTCTGTGGCTTCTTGAGCTCTTCTATCTCCACTTCCTAGCTATCATTCGCTGAGCAGCTTTCCTCTCTGCCCCTTTCTATCATAAGGTTCTGTAACACCTTGGACTCACAGCAATGGAGTTGGCTGACAATAGACTGAACCTCTGAAGCCATAAGCCAAAATATACTTTTCCCTTTCTAAGTTGTTCTTGTCAGGTCTTTTGGTCATAGCAATGACAAGCTGATTAATGCAAACTCAAAAGTTTCTCATTTGGGGCATAAATAAATATTTATAATTCACATAGATAAATTATATTTACATATAAAAAATCAAAAGATGCACAGCAAAACTCTCATAGGAATTAATTTGTGGTTGCAAATTTGCTGCTTATTTTTATGTCTTTTTCACACCAATGCTAAGTTTCTAAACTGATTGTGATGAAGGTATGTACAATTCCAGTGGGAAAAAATAATTTTCTAAATATGACTTAGTAGTACAGAGTCTATGACCACCCCCAGAATCCTACAGTTGAATGTGTTTATGCCAGAATTTCAGGATCATTTGCAAATCATTGTTATAAGGCTATAGAAAGTTGGAAGTTGAGGAAAAGAAACATGGATAAAGCAGGAAATTTACAATAAGTGTATAATATAGCTATGTTTGTTGTTTGCTTGTTTTTTAATGTTGCTTAAACCAGTTTTGAAGTCCAGGCTAGAGTCTGGTCAGTTTTCTTTTTGAAACAGCTGAAGTCCACACTTCAACAACTTCCTCTGTCAAGCTTTTACATGCTGAATCCCTAAAAACTCCAAGTCACCCAGAGCCAGGTCCCAGAAACAGCTAACCGTAAGCTCTTGCCATCCATAGCTGCCCTACAGTTAGCTTCAGCTTGCTTTTCCTCCAACCCCACTGCAAGCCCCTGTGTAGCCCTGCCAGGCAGTCTTCTCCCTGGGGAGCTGAATCACAGGGCTCTGCTCGTAATCCATGCAAAGGACGGTGTTGTGTGTCCCAACAATTCTTAATGTCATGCATTACTCTTGTCATATCTAGCATGAAATTCCCTAGTCATTGTTCAAAAACTAATATTACTAATCCTCAACCCCTCCTTCTAATTAGTTAACTGTAATGTTTAGCAAACATGACCACAATGTGACCTAACATTATGTATATTTATGTGACTACATTTTACTTCCCAACTACAAATGAACTCTCTAAGATTAGCAAGTACAGTTATTTTTTTTTCCTTTGTTCTCTCAATTATCAAGTGGCTGCCAGAAGTGGCACATTCAATGATCTGTTTTGCTGAATTGAATAGAGTAGAACTGTAGACATAGCTTTGGTTGGAATATGCTTACCAATTTATGAATAAGAGACCACAATTATAAGAAAAGAAAATTTAAGGAAACTGGGTTATGCCTTTTCCCCCCATAATAATGACTATATCATAGGTACCTGCACTTGTGCTTTACAGGGCCCAGAAATAGTTAAATACTGAAATGTATAGATACCTCAATTGAATTTAAACACAGACATTGTAAACTCAGGGTTTCCTTAACCTAAAGATATATTTTTTTCCATTTGAAATTAGGTAGGTTTTTATACAGTATTCAACAGGAAGGAAATGTCACTTTGGCAGTTTTTAAAATGATGGATTTTTTTTGGAGATATTATCTTCAAAAATCCTTCATATTTATATTTTTTCAGTAACACAGAAAATTCTAGATCAAGGACTATAGGCAAGAATTTCATTTGCTTTGCAGAATGAACATTCTAGAATTTGTAGGACTTGTAAAAACTCTGCACAACCAAAAATAAATCAAAACAAAACAAAAGAACTATGAGTTAAAGTTACAACCCAGCCAATAAGAAGCTACAAGACCAGCCAAGCTGTGGAGCAGTGTGGAAATCCAAGTTGGGAGCACAGCAGCTGAAAGAGGCAGAGGAGAGCATATTCATGCCAAATAGGTCCCCAAATATGTTAGTGAAAATAATTGGAATATAGCTCCAATTATGCTGTGATACTCTGTGTATGTTTGCATATGTTACGTGTTGCATATGTGAGTTATATGTGCGCGTATGTGTGCATTACGTATTTCACCTCATTACTTGTACGCAGTTTGTGCCGAGTCTGTACCAGTTCAGGCAATCTCATGCTTCAATGACCCTCCTTATTTTGTTTTATTAAATGGAGGAATACATACCAGACAGACCTTAGGGACCCTTCCACATATGAGGTTGGGACCTTTAGAAGGAAATAACACTTTCTTGAAACCAGGGGATTCAAATATTTTTCACTTCAAGTTTAAATTTTTGCTACTATGCTTCAAAATACATTTTTATTTATTAAAATTATTCAGAATTTTAGCCTTACACATGCTTCCGTATTACTCTTTCTAAATCCTAAATAAGAACTAAAATAAATACTATTAATCAATTCAAAATAATTGTGATATATATTTTGTCTGTACTCATCAAGTTTCCTATAAAAGCTAAGATCTGTGCTTTAGTGCCAGTATGATTTAGCACACACAGATAAGAAATGAACACATTAAAACATGAAATAACAACCGCAAATAATGCTGCTCTGCTGTAGTTGTCCCTACCACAAAGCTGCCTGTGACTAGAGGCAGCATTTAACCAGCACTCCAGAGGATACTCTGTTATTTGCACTGAGAAGTGAGAAAATGAAGCCCATTTTTCAATGGCAGAGATGAGAATCTAACATGTTTGAATTATCATTTCTGGGTACTTTCCATCATTTATTTCACAAAACACAAGCATCTAGTTCATAGAGACCTTATGCTAGAATTCTCTAGCTCTGAGTAACAGATGGTTGCTAGTGGGGTGTTTAGAACATGGAGCCACGGGAGCTTAATATTCTGTATTTATTCATTCTTGGAGCTGGTAAGTATTTGAGAGGCTTTGCAGTTTACAGATTTTCAAGTAAAAATAATAAAGCATATGGGTTCAGTGGCTATGAATTTTTTTGTGTGTGGAATCGTGGAACTACTTATATTTATTATAGTTTCACAGTCCAGTAGCTACGATTTTTAATTTTTTTCTATGAATTATAAGGATTTTGAGAAGCAAAAATATTTTAAAAGTGTATTTACATACGTGTATTCATTTGAGCAATATTTTTATAGGAAATAGTTTGTGAGTCCTTATTAAAAATAAGATCATCAAAATGTGAATTATATGTCTCAAAAGAGGAGAAAATTATATTCAAAATTTATTATTGATATTTGAAGAAAAGGAAACTCACAAAGAGATCTTTTCAAAATATGTAGCTTGAAATATTGATTTAGTGGTTTAACTACCTCAAACATTTATTTAGGCTTAATTTTGCTTAAAACATTAGATGTTTATGTCTTTGCAATCACTAAATGAGTCCACAATCTGCCTACTGATAATAAGGAAAATAAAGTGTCTTATCTCACATCATATCTAACCATAATTATAGGAACATTTGCACACAGTTAATTTTGTTTGTTTTCACTTAGAAATACCTGCTGGGTAGGGATTATCATAATATTCAGGATATGCTTGAGTTGCCAAAAGATTGAAAATATCAGTCAGCATACTAAATTTTCTGAACATATGAAGTATGTTTTGAAGGAATGAAATGGGCCATCGTTATCATCTGGAATAAAATATTAATTTTCATCCATTTGATATACATGAATTTATGCAACCAGTTTACATATGAAAGAGCTTGATTTTAGTTCCCCTGATATTTGAGAAATCATTCCTACATAATTATATAGATAAATAAAGAAAAAGAAAAAGTTCACATTAAACTTCTCTTTATATAATTTATAAAGGAAATATGATCTCTCAATTTTCACTATGGAATTTATGGAATTCCAGGTGCTAACTAGTCAATTCCATGACAACTAGCTATAGTTTGCCTCTATAAAACAATAACAACAACAAAAACTCAGTTGGAAAAATAAACATATTCCAGAATCAATGTTTAAAGCCTACAGTGTATATACACATCTTGACATAATTTATTTTTATAAGACCCTGCACTGCCCTTTCCTTGATCAAATATTTTAGTATAATGAGCCTAGATAGTTTGGGAAGTCATACTGACAAAGGAAATTAGTTAGGCATTAATAATATCAGTGGTACTGAAAACACTGTTATCACATTGTTACTATTAGTGACTCAAGTCACTGGATTTTTTTTTTTTTTCTTTTCTGTTTGGATAATTGCTTAGTGCACACGAGGAAAGCTTGACTTTCTAAGTTCCTCCCTATGGAGGAATTTTTCACATTTCATCTCTCAAAGCTTTGTCAAAACAAAAATTGCACTTGAAAAAGTTAAATAAATAAGACTTCATTCAAGGGTATTTGATAGAACACAGAGACTAGAATCCATATGAATTCAAGTCCACTTAAACAATGGAGAAGGGGAGACTTGGAAGGGGTAGGCAGATGAAAGATCTCAGAGCCTTTCTTTTTATTGATTTTCCTTTCCAAAAGAAAAGTGTACTTTCTCCTAACTTGTATCTTCAAAACAGGAAATAGTTCTATAATGTTGTAGAAAGGATTTTCAGAGAATCTCTCTCTCTCCTGCCCTCCTGCGGAGATGGGCAGGTAGGGATAAATGGTTCCTGTAAGATTTTATTTTCAAGGGATGGTTTCTGTATCTGTGCGAAGATTTTTTTTTAATGTAATTTTTAGTTGTCAATGAACCTTTATTTTATTTGTTTTTATGCGGTGCTGAGAGTTGAACCCAGTGCTTCATACATGCTAGGCAAGTCCTCTACCACTGAGCTACAACCCCAGCCCATGTGAGAAGATATTCTTGAGTTTCAAAACTGTAAAGAACATTTTAAAAATATTTACATCTCACAGAGGTGAAGAATTCATCATTAAGTTTTCTAAATTTAATTTCCTTGAAATGTGTGCTTAAAGACCTAAAATATGAAGAAAGCCTGTCTAAACTCCAAATGAATGGAAGGTTAAAGTTGCCTGGGTCAATTCCTGTAGGACATTGGAGTCATCTCTAAATGCCCTTGACCAGATGTAGAATCGTGAATCATGGATGAGCTTCCCCAATATCAATACATTTTCCTTAATAAGTTTAAAATCTGCATCCCAACACTGGTCCAATATACTCATGACATATTTGCAAATGAGTTCTCCTGATGCCTGCAGTCACATATTCATTTGGTGAATAACCCCTTTTCTCCTGGAGTAGGGGCAATATTTGTTTAGTGAGCCATGCTGAAACCTAACCCCTGTTAGAGTACAGGACAAAGTTACCTGCAGTGTTGTCTTTGAATGCATGGCATATCACCTGTGAGCTTGTTGAAATATGTATTTATGATCTCACCCTGACTTAGCAAGTAGGAAATTCTGGGGATGGAGCCCAGGACATTTTATTTAAAACATCTCTCCAATTGATATTTATGCACCTTGATGTTTGAGAACTACCAGTAGGCAGGGACTGGGTCTATAGGTCAGTGGCAGAGCACTTGTCTAGCACATGTGAGGCACTGGGTCAAACAATCTGGCTTTAGGTTTCTCAAGAATGTCTACCTAGATATCCCTGTCAAGGGTCTCAGGGTCTCAGTAACTCAGTTTTTCCATACAAGTTGATGATTTAGCATAGAATATTCCCCAGATCTTTTTATGAGTGTCTCATTCATGAATGGAAGATCAGCATTTTCTGAGTTGCCTGTTGGTTTCCTTAATTTTTTTCCTTTTATCTCTATGCCTTTGGTTAGCATCTTCCATCCCTTCATCAATGGTTCTAATTGTGACTGCTAGTATTACAACGAATCTCAATTACTCAGTTGGTGATTGTGGACTCCATGGTATCCACTTCTTCCTATAATCATTCAATTTCACATATGAGTGTCATAGGGCTTCGGATGCTTTCTTGTGCTAATAGTTTTCCTCTCTCCTAACACATCACCACCCGGAGTCCCACAATGAGGATGGATTTACTATCAGTCCACATCCAGCACCTACTATCTTCATTTTGGTTTCCTCAAACTCAACCCTAAGTGTTTTAATGACAAATAACTTAGAAAATCAAAATATTTTGAGTGCAAAATTTAAACCACAAATACAAGTAATATATTAGATGGATTGAATTTTCATGATCTATGTCATTAGCTCCGTTTTTCCATGTCAGAACTTGCGAATGTTTTCTGTAAAGGGCTAGTTAGTAAATAATTTTAGGACATATAAATATGTGTAGGACATCTGAGCTCTTCCACAGCCAGGCAGCTTGTCC
Source organism: Glaucomys volans (assembly GCA_020662805.1). Lineage (NCBI taxonomy): Eukaryota > Metazoa > Chordata > Mammalia > Rodentia > Sciuridae > Glaucomys > Glaucomys volans. Next base: position 161,746 of record JAJEJO010052742.1, on the reverse strand, counting down.
CTGAAGCACAGAAGCTGCCATAGAGCACATGTCATCAAATAAGCATGGATGTGCTCCAAAAATGTATTATTTATAAAAACAGACACTGCTGACTTTGGCTCTGAGGTCATACTTAGCCAATTTATAATTTATATTGTAACTTGAAGGCAGGGATCAAGACTTTTAAACAATAAAACATAGGTATCAGACCAATTCTTTACACATGGATAATATTTAAAGAGTGAAGAATAAAAATTTTAATATATTTGTGAATGATATGGATGATGACATTGAGGTGATATTTTCCTATTTCTGCTTCAATGAACTTTGAAATATGGTTGTTCTTTCAAATCTAAACTTAAAACCTAAACCTAGGTTTTAATTATGTACAGCTTTCCTTAAGCAGAGCAGCAAGGCACCACACAAAACTTAGAAGTAGACTAATTTACATAATTTCCTTTGATATATGAATGATGCTTCCCTCGGTAGGTCAATCTTCAATAAATGTAAAGTAGATAAAGCAGAGAGAGGTACAGTCACTGAATAGCACAAGTCTATGCAGGATACAGAGGTGGAGATTCAAGGAGCTTCTTTGCCTCATTATGGAAAGTTTCTATGATCAATCATAATTTTCCCAGATATTTTAAATATTTCCCCTTGCTCTGATCATTTGTTATCCTACTTACTTTGGATAGACAATATATGTATAAAGTGTATAATGATCCCATTCATATTGATCAAACTACATGCAAAACTAATCACTGTCTATTTTAAGAGCAGAGATTTGGATAGAAGATTTATAAATGAAAGCAAATGCAAATTTTGCATGAAGTATGTAAGAAAATGGTCAGAAAGTGACATCAAGGAACAGGATATTCAGTTATTTATTACACATGATATTGTGTACAAAAGCATTTTTCATGTTGTATTAGCACCTAATGTTTCTGTTATAATGATGCTGTGTGTAAGATTCATATTTAATGAGACTATGGGATTTTTTTCTTGAATTATTGGAATTCTTTCTTTTGAGGAATGTGGCTCCCCTTTTATAACCTCTCCACCAACATTCAGGATAGGAGAGTGAAGTATTTTTATACATGCATTAGCTTCATTTTTAGTTATTAGTTTTATTAGAGAATTGACTGATTTTTTTCTCAAAATATATCGAATATCAGTAACAGACCTAGATTTTAGCTCTTTCTTTAACTGAACTATATGCATTGTTATTTCCTTTTATAAATGACATAAAAATTACAGCAATGTTTACTTGCAAATGCAAAATCAGCACCCATTCTTAGCATGACGATAACAGAAGTCAGAAGAGAACACAAAATTTAAAGTATGAAAATTTTATATATACTTCTTAATTTATACCATGTTGCAAATTATTTTTGTTACCTTATACCTTAAATGAATGGAATAATGCATAAGTATTTCATTAGTGAAATGTTTTTTATAATAAAGAATAACTGCCTATATTCATGTGTTCTATGTATTCTCTTTCCCAATAATAAATGGCATTGAACATAATTATAGGAATTAATGACCTTGCATTAGTGTAGCTTTAAATCAAGCAAAGCCTCTAAATTATTTTAATTGCTGCATCCAGTTGAAATGTTTTGGTCAATGAGCCTTTACAAATAACATTAAAATGTGCAAAAACAATTTTCCTACAATATATATATCATGCTAACACACATTTATGTCTGACTTTAAAATACAATCTTTCCTTCAACATTTTCTTCTAGAATTATGCATTTTGTTCTTTAACACTGAATACAAGAAGAAAGCCTAATTTCAGAGTCTCTTGTCCTGAAAAAGTAAAACATTGAAAAAAATCTGCTCTTACTCATGAGTTTAGTACATTTTCCAGTTATTAAGGCTACCCTCCCTGCCTCTGCTAGTTTGATATTGTCAACTAACAAATGGCCATACTTAGTGGTTTTTTAAAAACACATAATTATTATATTATGGTTCTACACATGAGAATTCTAGTACATTTTAGCAAGTTCTCCATTCAAGGTTTCACAAGGTTAAAATCAAAATGTCACCTGGACTCTTTTTTTCTAGAGCTAGGACTTCTTCTCCAGACTCAAAACATTTGCAGTAGAATTTGTTCCCTCTTGCTGCATATGGAGGTCCAATTTTCTTGTTATCTGTTGTCTGAAGGATGTTTTCAGTTCCTGAAGATTATCCTAGTCCCTTGTCATATGGCTCCCAACAACGTAGCTGACTTCTTAAAAGGCAGCAGGAATTTTTATTTCTTTTTAGTTAGATAAGACAGTGTCTTCGACAACTAAAAAAAATGACAGAGTGACTATCTTATCTTCACACCTTTCAAGGTAGGGTGCATATGTTAGGGGCAAGAGTCCTGATGATCCATCATGGAATTAACTGTATTTCTTTGACTCAGTCACATTTTCTGCCCCAAGCTGAAAATTGCTCACCCGTTGATCCCAAGAATTTTTTGTCAAGTTTATCTGCAATCACCAAACTAGAAACTGGTTCACACTTATTCTTGTAAAAATTATCACTCTTAGCATGGTACTTTATGATTTATAAAAGAAGAGAATAGCTTTTGAGTGTTTCCAGTAATCACGTAGTTTTCTGAAATACTAAACATCTGAATGTTAAGCTTCGGCCATGTCCTGATACCTGATATCATATTTTCTTGTGAAGATACATATACAGTCCTCTTTAATAAAAAGTATTCATGGCCCAAAAGGCATTTTAACTGTTAAAAATTTAAGTGAAAATGTAAGAACTTTTATATCATGTAGACTTTTCACTACGGGATTCATATACAAATAAAATGAAATCACAATGTTGAAGAGACATCAACATTTCATGCTAAATGCAGCACTTATCACAGGAGCCAAGACGTGGAAACAGCTCATGTTTCCATCTACTGATGATGGATAAAGAAAACACAGGACAGAATACAAAAAGCAACAAAATAGTCATGAAAAGAATGAGATCCTGTCATTTGTGACATGCTCAGACCTGGAGATCATTATACTAAATAAATTCAGGTAGAAACAGAAAAACAGGTACCATGTGATCTCACTTAAATATGGAATCTAAAATGAGCTGATCTCATAGATCTGGAAAGCAGAATGGTGGTTAGCAGAGGCAATGAAGTGTAGCAGGGAGGGAGGGATGAAGAAAGTAAAGCCAAATGTACTGAGTATCAGACAGGAATAAGAAGTTCTGGTGTGCTGCTGTAGAGAGGGGTGACTATGGATAACAATGAAGTATTGTACAATTCAAAAGACTCAGAGAAAGAATTTTGAAACTTTTTACCATAAAGTAGTAAGGTGTTTGAAGACAGATATGTTTAATATTAAATGAACATTATATTGTGTATACATGTGCAGATATATTATGTTACATTAATATGTATAAACTTTACATTTTTGTGTATCGGTTGAGAATAATAATTTTTTTTAAAAAGTGACATTATCAACTATTAAAATGTTCGAATCACCACTCCATTCCAAATTGTTCTTCATACCTGTACCTCAAGGTTGATGAAAGTCTGATGATCATGAACAAATTTCAGAAATGTATTGAAAATGTTCACAGTGCAAACCTTTCCTCAAAAATAAAGAAGATAGTAGAGGAAGCCCATCAAATAAAAACCAAAACATCAGATTGTGAAGGATAAAAGCAGAAAAGTATCTCCTTAATTTTGTTTTTATATATGCAATTTATTTGATGATGCTGCAAATGTAACTAGATCTAGGCAAGGACATTTTTATCAGCGGTGATAAATTGTGTTTGACCCACTGGTACCACCCACTGAATACTTGACTTCATGTATTTCAATAACTTCTCTGATAATCAACCACCTGGGCAGCATTTGCAGTCTTTCAAGTTGTCACTTTGGGACATGAATTCATGTTAGCATACACATAAATCATTGCAGCAAGTCAAGAGGAACTGAAGCAGAGGCTTCTGACTTCAAATACTCTCAGGACCAGGTAAACCAAAAAAATATATTAAATCCACTAAAATAAATAAATTCTTAATTTATTTTATTTAATTTTTACTGTTTTGTGTCCTTTATAAATTTCTCTCAAAATCATTCTTGCTAAAATTAAATTCATTGCTGTTAAAATATTGCCATCATTAACAAGCCAAGGCTTCTGATAATCTGAGTATGCTCAGTAACGTGGACCTCATACCTTGGAATGTCAAATTACTGAAAATAAGAGTGATTATAATTATAGGGTGATGCTGTTACACTTTTTTTTCTCTGAAAGACTTTAAACTAGTAGTTTCCAAGGGATTAAAAGTAGTACTGAAAAAAACGGGACAGCATTTTAACAAAAACTTAAGGTCATTTCGAGATTATGTATCCTATAGGGAGATAGATTTATATTAAACAGGTAATCTTAAAACACCTCTAAATAATAACCTTTTCTACCTTCTTCTGGGTTCTGTTATAGTGTTAATATAATCATTGTCTGTCATCATAACCCTAGTTTCTTCTACCTTCTTTCAAAACAATCTACACACTAACACAGTTTTTATCTAGTGAAATTGAAAGTATCACTACATTAAAATCAGTAAAATGAGTCTCTCAGTTCTCAGTAGTGTAAGTTCATATATGAAAGATGTAAATGTATATAAGAGGTTCTCTCCATGTGTGTTTTAATCAGATACACTTAATTTTGGGTGCCATTTAATGCATAATTCTATTTTAAAAGTTTTTTGAGAAGTCAAAGTAAATATCGTAACAGGTATAGATTCATGCAGATGAAAGGCATCTGAAACAAGTGATAACTAACATCACAGACACCTGTGCCCTCCATGCACTGAGTACACAGGTGAACCAGGAGGTTACAGTTGTCCCCTATGCCCTGTGAGGTTCACAGTACTGAGGAGTCTGGGTGTGAGGGTAAAATGTCTAGCATATATTTGGGGAGTCTATGTCAAGAACACCACAGACACCCTCCTGCTCTACCTGTGATCATTGGCTAGTGAGATAAGAAAGGTACTGGCATCAAGGAATCAATTGGGCAAATAGCAATAGCCCCATTGCAAATCAGCTTCTGTCTTGAATTCAATTTCTATTTCCTTGGCCCTGATAGGTAGTCTGGGGAGGCTTCTCCAGAAATCCTAAAAGACAAAGGAAGAAGATTTCATCGACTGACATTTGAATGTCCCCTTTCTCAGGAAGCACTACAGGAAGTCATCAAAGTGACAAGCTCCATCTGTATGTAAAGATCTTCCATTAAATAATGTTAGGGCTTCACCTCTAATTAAGTGCACTTATTCATTCATTTGTTCAGTGAATAGTAACGAAGCATTTGTCATGGTCCAGTAACTCTTCTTGGTGATTGGGGTATGTTTAATAAAGAGTGAGAAGTATCACTTCTTTAATGGTACTCTCCTCTTAGTTGAAAAGACCAACAATAAAGCCTAGACATACAGATAGAAAAATTACCCAGTAGCAAGTGCTAAGAACAAAAACAACAACAAAATAGTATTATAGTTCTAAGAAATGTCAACAGTGTTGGGAGGAAAAAAAGCATTAATAACATTGCTAATCATATTAAAATAGCCAAGAGAGATCTCATCAAGATATCATTTAACCAATGATTTTAATGAAGCAAGGGAACGAAAAATGTGTATATTTCAAGAAAGAGAATTTTAGAGCTAACAGACAGTGCAAAAGATGCAAGGATAAGTTTGGCTATTATCTTTTAGAAGGGCCAAAAATGTCCCTGTGGCTAGAAGAAAGTAAAAAAGAAGTGGGTTGATAAAGAGAAAATTGAAGCATGATATTCTACAAAGAATTTAAAATATACAGGACACACAAGGAAACAGAAGGAAGTATTCATCATGAAAAGGGAAAATATAAAATGTGTAAGTATAAGCAAAAGATAATAGTGTTAATGAATTCAGCAGAAGTGTGCTCAGACCAGAATACCATCAAACATTTTCCAAGATAAGAAAGTAAATTCTACACATAAACAGAAAGAGTATTACATTTTAAAATTTCTGTATATGTTCATCAAAACTAATTTACATGTTTCAATGTATTAAGCATAATCCTGACAATTTCAAAGTGGGTGCAAGCACTCTAAGTATGAGGCATTTGGGTAAAATTGGAATTGAACTTTCCAACAGTAGTGCTGAATGATAGAAGATGGAAAAAATCTTCAGAACATTTATAGAAAATGATGTTTAGACAGAATCCATTTCCAGCAAATTAATAATCAAGGATGGAAGGCATTAAAGGTAATTTGGGGGGAAATGGCCAAAAGGAATTAGTTTCAAGAACTTTCCTAGAAAGACTTCATAAGAAAACCTTCGATAAGTAGCAAAAGGCATAATATCCAGAAATAATAACTTAAACTGCATTGAAGTTCCCAAAATACCCTTTTATAAAACCCCTAGAAAGCAGTAAAATTAGGTTCTGGGCAAGGCAGTATAGAGGACATAATTTAAAAGGGTAATGGGGAAACATTTTATAAATAGAATAGACAATTTGTTAGAGGAAATAGAGGAGCATAAAAAACAAATAAAAGGTACAAAGAATGAAGAGGGCAATTGGTAATTCAAGGAAAATCTACAGAAGAGAAGAAAGTTTTATGAAATGCTTCCAGTGGCATTAATACATGAATATGAACATTTAGCTAAAGAGCAAGCATTAAGTCTCACAGTGACTTCAAATACTCAGCTTAGGCCTAGCAGAAACAACCTCTGCTCACAGTCCATTGGACCCAAGGAAGCAGTCTCTGATGATTAACAGTGAGATAATAAAAGTTCAATCCTCCCAGATTCATGGAAAGAAAGGATAACCCAAACATGTAATAACTTGAATTTTCTGCAATACTCATTTTCAGAGATATTCATGACCTTTCCTACCTGTCAATCAGCATTGATAAAACTGAGATACCACTTCAGAAAGACACATTCTTGAACATTTCTCACTTTGATTCTAGAATTATTGCCCAAACTACCTTCAAGTAATCTCTCTCCCACTGATGGGGTTCCCCTGGCATCACAGATGTGGATGATGTAACAAAGTCATCTCTACAGCTTTATTTTGCTGAATATTTAGGTAACAGAGTGAAGACCTAGCCATGTTGACACATGTTCTCTTTTGGTCAAGTCCCTAGTTATTTTATCCAAACTCAATCGCAATGTTTAAAAATACTCAAAATGAGTGTTACCAAGCACAGCCCCAGCTGCTCACACATGAAATTTTAAAGTTAAGAATTGTGAATCCTCCCATTTTCATATAGCTCCAAGTGTTTGTTTAGATATCCAATGCAATTCCAATTCAGGATTGTGTTCATCTTTTTAACTCAGTATTACCTTCCACAAAATAGGTTTAAACTGAACTGCATTTATTATTTTAGTTTTCCAGGATTGGTTATCTAGGAATGACTGAAAAGTCCTCTGCTCGTCATCTTAGAGGATGCAATCCAGGAGTGAAGTGGCTGTCTTCCTCATTAGGAAGATGGTGGACGAAGACTTCATCCGCAAACATGAAGTTCAGTCTTCATTTCCTCCTAACTCTGGAATTTAAGAGGGCTTACTGTTACAGACAGTAAGACTGTTATAGACCAAATGGAAAGAGAACCTTTGAATTCACACAAGACATACACCCATTTTGCAAGTGATCCCAACTGATTAAGATAGATTTGCCTGTGATATTCTATCTTTCAATTAATTTAGATTTATATGGTACCTTAAAATATCTGGAAAATTCCTTCCACTGTGATATGACGTAACCTAATAAGAGGGGTACTGTTCATCATCAATACATACTGTAACCTAAGCATTAGTTTAACACTGGAGAGCAGAGATCATGGAAGTTCTCTTAATTGTGGCAACACAGAGATCTTGCTTTTAATCTTACAATTATAGAATATTTTGGAATTTCTATCTACATCATTCTAAAAGTTCCTTCAGCTGTGCGACTCATTATCAATGGATGTGTGATGTTTCTAATGAGCCATTTCAAACCAAGAAATCTTTTCTTCACTTCTGAATATGTATTTACATAATTTCTCTGAGAATTTACATACCCGCTTTCTTTTTTTCTTATATTTTATTTTTATTATTTCTCAATAATCATATCTGCTCATTTCTATTAATATCTAATATAATGCTTTTGATTTTCAAAAATCATATTTATATGTGATTATTGTTATTTTCTATTATCACCATCTTTCTTCTGAGGTGAAATACCATATCATGTGATCACAGAGACAAGACATGTTGTTTCTTTTATAATCTAATCCATAATTTCTGTGGTGTATCTAAGTTATTTATTTTGCATTTGTTTTTGTTAGTCTGAATTTGATTCAGAATTTTCTTTTCAAACACTTGTTTTTTTGTCTGTCCACTAATAATCAGGGTAAATGCATAAAATAAAGATTCAAAACCCTAAGTGAACAATGCAGCTTGTTGAAAAGTCTGCCTAATCATAAAATAAGAGTTGCTAGCTAGATTCCATTGCATTATTTCCAATCACAAAGATTATTAGTCTAATTTAGCAGAAAAAGTAAGTCAATGAATGAATGAATAAATAAGTAAATAAATAAACTTCTCTGATTTTTACCTGCTCTATCAGCTATTGTTCCTGCCAGAGAACATTATCTGCTTTCAGTGAGTCACATGATTTGATTGGGTTCTTAGGAATAATCTAGAAGAGTCTCCCTTTTTCTGAGAGCTGAAATCATAATTTCATCAGCAAATTCCTTCTGCTATGTAAGGAAACATATTCAGAGGTTCTAAGGATTGGAGCCAGGACATCATTGGGAGGCAGGCCATTTTTCCATGTAAGTTGTTTTAATTCCCTCAAAAAGTAAACTTCTTGTGTCATACCAGTATTATATAAGCCTCAGTGTCAGCATTTTGGTGGTTTTATAGGAAAAAAAAATTAATTAATCTCATTTCTGTCAGCTTAATGTCTAAATGACATTCAGTGTTTCCTGTTATCTCTGGGTTCACATAATGTTTAATCAAATTTCTCTCACTTTCAGCCTTCTCTTCTCTGCAAGGAAGATGTTTTTTTCTGTGTCTGTGATGTTGAACTAGAAATCCCAGTGTCTGTCAGCTATATAACTAGTCTTTCAAGGTAGTCATCTGTGTCAGCCACAAGAGCAACGTGACTTCAGGGGAGGACACTGCCTAGAAGTCCCAGGATTTTTCAGGATTTCATGAGTTGTGTAGTGTATGATCATACACACAGAGGCAGAATTTGCTTTCTCAGGTGAACCAAGTCATTTAACTCATTTTTCTTCCTTCCAGCTTCAAAAATTCTTATCATCTACTGTCTGCTGTCCTCTGAATGTTGTAGTCATCAGTTTTTTTTTTTTCCTTTTTCTGCTCTTTTGAGGAGAGTTTGGAGAAAGTGACCATCACTGAAAGTTGGAGAGTTTAACTGCGAGCACTCACATGTTTTCAAATTCTCTAAACTTATTTTCATCAAATAATATGGGTGGTATCACAAATTTTATGCTTAGTTATTCCTCTACAAATTTTGTCACTCCATAGGAACCCCTTAAATGATTGCCAAGAAGCACTTTGAGGTCTATTCCTCCCAGAGGTGGGAAGTGTGGGGGCATCTGTGTGTGCATGTGTGTTTGCTCTATTTTATGACAGAAATAGAGGCTAATGTCCTTTCACAATGACAAATGATTGAAGGCTGTTGCCAATTCATTTGTGAAAGGTATTGAGATTTCCTTCGTGATTTTTTAAAAAAAGTTTTTAGTTGTAGATGGAAACAATATCTGTATTTTATTCGTTTACTTTTATACAATGGTGAGGATTGAATCCAGGGCTTTCATACATGCTAGGCAAGTGCTCTACTACTTAGTTACAACCCTCTACCTCCTTTGTGACTTTTTATGGTCATTTACTTCCAGTTTGAAAGTTAGACTTTATTACATTGCTAATTCACTTATTGATTGCTTAGTTGTTATTTATTTCCCTTTGTTCTCTTTTATGAATTCTACCAATATTGTGTCATATGACTTTAATTCTGGAGTGCTGTGAATGTCTTCTCATGAATGATTTATTCCTTTACAGTAGGTGCATTGGTATTAAAATCTTATTTAATATCTTTTCAGCTTCCACCTGGGTTTGGTAAGTTATATTAAAAAACTTCAAAAGTAGCTCATTCTTAAGAATCTATTAACATAATTCAATGTATTTGAAGCTATAAGGAGAACAATCATATCACTTCTATCAGGTGAACAATGAATGGTGTGTAGCATGACAAATTATTACTTTAGGAGTATTTCCACAAATATCCTTATTCTACACAAAGTAGGTTTTGCTAGAATCATGTTCTGATTTCTTGCATATGTGTATGGAACTCTAATTCACCCTTATGCTTAGAAGGTGATGTTCAAGTTCTGAAGATCTTTTGTGATTGTTTTTTTCATTATGTTACTTAATTTGCTGCATAGAGTTCCACTGCAATAATGTTTGGTTCCATTTGGCATTTGTTCTCTTGTATGTGATCAGTACTTGTCATTGGGTGATTTTAAAAAATCCTGGTCACTAATCTTCCTCTAATTGTCACTATAATATTAAGATATTCAGGGACCCTCATGAAAAACAGGACTCCTTAAGATTAAGGGTGTAAGGCTGGGGATATAGCTCAGTTGGTAGAATGCTTGCCTCACAAGCACAAGTCCCTGGGTTCAATTCCCAGCACCGCCAAAAAACAAACAAACAAAAAAAAATAGATTAAGGACGTGAAATACCTCAGTGGGGAATGGGAAATGAGATGGTAAAGCCAGCTCTCAGGCTTATGGGGCTACCAGGTACAACCAGAAAATCAGGAGTTAAAAAGTGGACCATCTTCAAGGCTATGGATTAATATAACACACTGGAGATGGGGAGATCGGAAATTTAGCTCAGTCTACAAAAACTATGTGGTCAGCAGAGAACCCCAAAAGTTAGAACCAGAAGAACAAGGCCATTGAAATCAAACTGTCTGATACAGAGAACAGCCTACCTGTCCAGAGTATAATATGAGGGACTCTCCCAGACATTAAGGAAAAAATTCCAGTTGCTGAGAGGCAAATCCATGTGTATTACAGTCACTAACATAGCCAATAGTTGCCTTTACTTTATTAGCATAGTAAAAAATAATAATAAACACTTGAAGGTGGAGACTTAAGATGGTAGTGAAACATGCCTGGCCTGAAGAAGCATGTGAAGAAGACATCACGTGCAACTAAAATCCACCTCTGCACGTGGAGACATCAAGAAATCAGTTCCCTGCCTACCCTGTGCATGTCATAAAGGTTGCACACCTAGGTCCTTTGTTGGAGTCAGCCTGGGATTTCTGTCCCCCATGTGAGACCTCCCTTGTGCTCCAGCATAAGAGAACATGGTTCCAACCCAAGCTGTATCCATCCGATTCTTCTGATAGAGAGGCACAAGAACCCATTGAGACACTGACAATATGGCTCAGATTATGGATTCATTTTCTTTCATATACTGCAATTTATAAGTGATCTTGGTTTTGTTGTTTTTTTTTTTTAATTCTGTGAAATGCTCACTTATTTTATTACGTCTATGCTTTCTTTGTCTGAGACTCTGATATGGATATTGACATTTCTATCTATACTTTTTCTAACAAATCAGTGTTTTCCATCATATCAATGTCTGTATCTTTGTACCTCTTCTTGATTTCCTTGTCCTTGTTTATAAAACAGTTATAATTCTGTTTTTATGGATGTGAATTTCGATTATTATCCATCTGACCTATTTCTTATTTATCCTTATTTATGGGAATATTACTGGGGTGCATATTTAAATTGGCTCCCAATGTTTGTTCCTCTCAGTGATATTGTGAGGGTGAATGTGTAAAGGCTTCAGAGTTAGCATCTGTGGTCCAGTGTTCAGCTCCCTGTTTGTGTTGACAGCACGGTGTCCAACCCCAACCTGGATTGCTTCCCCATGTCGCCCTGTTCTAGGTCCTGATGTTTTCTCAGAAAACATTTTTTGGTTTCAAAATCACCTAATAAAGATTATTAAGGTTACAAAGAGGAACTATTCTGAGCCAGTCTAGCTATCTGTTCACTCCAACCAAGTTCATTGCCAGCATAGACTGATCCTGTCTCTGAATTGAAGCTGACATATATATATATATATATATATATATATTTATATATGATATATATTATAATATATTTATATATTTATATATACATATAAATGTATATATAAATGTATAATTTATATATGTATATATAAATATATATAAATATATACATATATAAATATATATAATATATGTAATAAATATATATATAAATATAAATATATATTTTGCTCTTTTAATTTCTTTATAACTTGTAACACAGTGGCAAGGTGAGAAATATTCTGACGAAACAATGTTTGGAAAAAGAACAATGTTCAACTACAAAGAACTGCTTCAGTTTATCATGAACCCCATCTATCTCATCCCTTCTACTCTAAATTGCCAGTGCTTCCCCTCCTGGGACCCTACCATGTCATGTTGTCCAAGGACTTTTTAAGATTACTATTATTGTTATTATTACACCATTGTTTGCTTAACTTTTAGAATACTTTCCTTCCCATAATAGAATGGGGCACTGGTTCCATTGTTGATGTTTATCCAACTTATTAGAAATCAAGAGCTTATTTTGATTATAAAGGGAGGAATAAATGCTTTTTTTTGACCCCGTATTTTAGGTTCAGGTGATTGAATTCACCTTAAAACCATTAAAATGAAAATTTAATTTAGTATATATTTTTGTTAGGTATATTTATTATTTTGGTCTCCAAAGTGATTTGCCACAGTTGATGTACTATTTCCATTTTAATAAAGAAAAATCCACATTAGCATATTTTATAATTGTTTAAATATTACATAATGTATAACAAAATTAATGATTCAAACAGTGGTTTCTTTCTCTGTTCACTGTCCTATATTCTAAGAAAGAGAATCCTCTTATTCTGTATTCAAAAAAAATTAAGCACATTCTGACATACTGTAAAATGAATTGATCCTCTAAATAGTTACCTGAGGATTTTAAGATTTAGATTTTTGCCTTGCTTTTCCTTATTTAATAAATGAACACTAAAAGCACTTGCTCATTTATTTATTTATTTATTTATTTATTTATTTATTTATTTTCTTAACAAATACATCACTGTGTAGCCAAGACACTCCTGGATCTTCTTTTAAATTGAACCCTCGGGGCTGTGGGGGCAGGAGTAGGAAAGTGGAATGAGACAGACATCATTAACCTATGTACATGTGTGATTACACGGATGGTGTGAATCTATATTGTGTACAACCATAGAAACGAAAAGCTGTACCCCAATTGTGTACAATGAATCATAATGCAGTCTGTAAAAATAATGAAAAATTTTAAAATAAATAAATACATGACTCAAACCTAGTAAACATTCAGTCCATTGTTCAAGATTTATTTTTCTCATTAGCCTCTATTGCATTCTGACATACCATCAGTTTTATTCTTTGTTATATGTTATTCCTTATTTCTTCCCAACAGAATGCAAGTTCCAGGAGAATGTAGGTTTATTTGTGACGTGGTTTGGATATGAGTTGTCTCTCAATGCTCATGTGTGAGTCATGCAGGAATGTTCAGAAGCAAAATGACTAGATTAAGAGAGCTGTAACTGAATCAGTGAATTAATTCATTTGATGGATGAACAATTCTAATGGGATAATGGGAGGTCACGGTAGGCAGGTAGGGTGACTGGAGGACAGACATCACTGGGAGCATGGCCTTGGAGATGACCTTATCCTGGCTCCTGCACTCTGACTCTCTGTGATTCTTAGCTGCCATGTCCTGCTTTGCTTTGCCATGTCTGCACACCTCCAGCCACAGTGTTCTGCCTCATCTTGAGCCAAGGGCAGTAGAGTCAGCTCGTGGTGGACAGTGAAACTCTTAAACAGTGAACTCAAACTTTTCCTCCTCTAAATTGTTCTTGTCAGGTACATTGGACATAGTGATACAAAAGTGAATAACAGCTTGTTTATTTGTTTTGCTCTGTTTTATCACCAGCCCATAAAGAATGCTTAGCACATGTAGGCATTCAAGAAATGTTTGCTGTGTTATCTCCAGAACAAATAAATTTACTTTATACATAAACAAATTCACTATATAATGCTGTACATTAGCATCATAGTAAGGGCAGGATTTGGGCATTATTATAACATAGACTGGTCTATTTTTTCTTTAAATGAAAGAATACACATTGTGATATAAACAAAGTCACAAAATTTTACCTTCCAGAGCAATATAAAAAATGTTTTTCAATTTCACATGTTCTCATTAAAAACTGATCTTTAAAATCTCGCACACATTTTTGTCATAACAAAATTCTTTCTTATTTTTGCCAAGTGACATTTAGATAGTCAATGAATCCACACTCTGACTTAATTATCCCAACTCTCAAACATTCTCTGCAATTTCAAATTTAAGAACTTTCTCCTGAAATCTTTGCATTTGTTTGAATTTTGTGGCAGGAATTTTATGATGTAGCAAGGTGAAACAAAAAATAAAAAATAAAAACAATCAAAAAACACTGAAATGAATATTATGCTTGATTTGACATGAAAGACTTACAAAAGTTACATGCCTTAATATTGTTGCTTCCATATTGCTCAAGGTTTCACAAATTTAATTCATCTGAGGAAAGCACTAAAGATTAATAAGAATAAAATGCATTCAAATTTACAAATACCATTCAGACCTCTTAAATCTTTTATCATTTGAATATTCTTATGAACAATTTTTTTTTTTTTTTTTGGTACCGAACCCATGGTAATTGAACCCATGGTAATTTTTTTTGGTAATTGAAACCCATGAGTGTTTAACTACTGAATTACACACCAAGCCCTTTTTAAATTTTACTCTGAGATAGGGTCTTACTAAGTTGCTTAGAGCCTCGCTGAGTTGGTGAGGCTGGCCTTCAACTTGAGATCCTCCTGCTTCAGCCTCCTGAGCCACTAGGATCACAGGCATACTGTCACCTATGGAACCAACCTAGGTGCCCTTCAACAGATGAATGGATAAAAAATGTAGTATATACACAATGGAATTTTACTCGCCCCTTAAAGAAGAATGAAATTATGGCATATTCCAGGTAAATGGATAGAGCTGGAGAATATAATGCTAAGCGAAATAAGCCAATCACAAAGAAACAAAAACCAAATTTTTTTTCTGATATGCAGATGTTAATTCACAATGGGTGGGACTAGGGAAGAACAGAGTTACTTTAAATTAGGTAGAGGGGGGTGAAGGTAGGGGAGGGGATATGAGGGTAACAAGAATAGTAGAATGAATCAGACATTATTACCCCATATAAATTTGTAACTATATGACCTAGAACTATTCTACATCATGTGTAACCAGAAGAGTGAGAAATTATACTTCATTATATGGGGTGTATCAAAGTGCATTCTACTGTCATGTATAACAAATTAAAACAAAAAATTTTGAAAAAAGTAAAAATAATAATAAGACAAACTTTTCCTCCTCTAATTGTTTTGTCAGGTTTTGTCTCATCAGTGAAAAAGTTGACTAAAACACTTTTATTTTTTATTTTATTTATAAATTTAGTAGAGGTGTAAGTTAGAAAAGTAAACAGTACAAGACCTGAGTTGACATGTGAGTGAACATGACCTGTGCACACACTTAAATATTCATCTCCCAGGAGATGTAATTCTTCCCAGCTCCCTCATGGCTCTTGAAGTCTATACCACTCCAACCATCGCTCTAATTTCTAGCACCATGAATTAGTTGTGCCCATAATCTTACAAGACTCTTTTATTCTACATTATACCTACAAGATTTATTCATGCTACTCTGAGTAGTTATTGCTTTCATTTTTATTACTATATCATATTCTAATGTATGAATTTATCATAACCTATTGACAATGGGTATTTTAATTTGTTTCAAGTTTTGAGTTCTTAAACCTAGTGCTGATATGAACATTTTGCATTTGTATTTTGGTAGACAAAAATATTCATATGTTTTGTATAAAGTAGGATTTTTTGGGGGGATACTGGGAATTGAACTCAGGGGCACTTGAGTACTGAGCCATTTTGAACTCACTATCCTCCTGCCTCAGCCTCCCGAGCTGCTGGGAATACAGGCAAGTGCCAGCGCACTCAGCATGAAGTCGGATTTTTGAGACTTAAGGTAAACTTAACTATAAAAAAGATACTGCCAACCTTTTGTCCAAAATACCCTGCCAGTGTTCACCTCCACAGCAATACAAGATATTCTGTTTATTTAATATTTTGGCAAACATTGGATATTGTCAGACTTCCTAATTGTAGCCATTCTGGCAGATGGTACTAGACTCTAACTTTCCCCTTATTTAGAAATATTTCTTTTTTAACCTGTGGTTTGCCTTTTCCCTTTCTTCATATTATAACTTTTCTACTTAATGAATAAAAGTTCTTATTTTAATAAAGTCTATGTATTTTTTCATTAAGAATTTTAATGATTGGCTTCTTTTTTGAGGCAGAATTATAAAATTCTCTCCTCAAAGTCTTGTCTCATAGGATTTGATGTAGAGGCATTATTACTTTATTTTTATATGAAATTTATAACTGTCATAAATTTTCTCAATGTTAAGAGGGTTTAATTCCATTTTATATA
Source organism: Glaucomys volans (assembly GCA_020662805.1). NCBI lineage: Eukaryota > Metazoa > Chordata > Mammalia > Rodentia > Sciuridae > Glaucomys > Glaucomys volans. Next base: position 145,112 of record JAJEJO010052742.1, on the reverse strand, counting down.
ATTATCATAACATTGACAGTAATATTAATTGTAAAACTATTTGTTTTTTCTTTATACAATGGACTCTAAATTAAAGGTTATCTTTGAATATCACTCTAAATTCCCATAATCTTTAGAAATACAGAACAAAATGTATATCTAGTAAACCAATAATGCAAAAAATAGAAATAACATAATTATTAATTTAATCAAAGCAGAAAAGAGTGAAAAAAGACTAGATTTTAGATGGCACATATAAAAGATAAATTTCAGATGACAGGTTTCAACTCAACCATGTCAAAAATTATAATACATCGAATACAATACAATATAAATATAATACATTGAAAGTCAGGCACTGTCAGGTTTGACTAAAAAAAAAAGATGCAACCATAGTCTGTGTATAAGCAATCCATTTTCAATAGTGAAGACATGGATCAAAAGATGAAATTACCTTCTAGTACTATCTGTATTGGTCAACTATGTATAACTGTAATGAAATACCTGAGACAATTAACCTATAAGGAAAAAAAAAGATGAAATTAGCTCAGAGTTATAGGGATCCCAGTAGAGAATCTGGCAGCTGCATTGCTTTGGACCCCTGGTGAGGGCACAAAATGCAACTGAGTAAATGTTTGTCAGAGCAGATCACATACATCAGGAAACGGGAAGCACAGAGAAGAGTGAAAAGATTAATCAAGAGGACACCAAGCAATGAAACTTCAAAACTGTCACCCGGTGAAGAATGGCTTTGAAGGGGAAACAGCATACATTTTCATTGATGGAATGTTCACTGAATCTTGACAGTGCATTTTTGTGTTACACATTTTTAATTCTTTATCCAATAGAAATACTGTATCTTATGCTTTGAAAGTACTGCTTCAGTCAAGGTATTAAGAGTAAAAAGAAAGTCTTTCACTAGTATGAGGTTTTATTTTTTAAAATGGGATAATGACAGGGGTATAGATATTATTTAGGAGAAGAACAAGGGATAGGGCAGGTCCCTGTGGTTGAAAGCTGTTATGGATTTTGCCTGAAAGAAATGAGAAAGGGAGCGGTTATCAGTGGCCCAAAGGGAGTCAAGATGAGAAGTTTTCACAGTAGCAGTGCTATTTATTTGATGCACTCAGTGAGCCCAAGATGACAACTTGTGAAGCCAGGAGAATAAATACCCTCAGCTGGATTCAGTCCTTTCCTCATTCTTCACACATATCATCCGATTTCCTTGTAGATTTTCTCATTCACCAAAGCTCACTGTAAGTCAGGGTATAAAGCATCCTAAATAAGTGTCCTGGGAGAGCATGACACTGACTGACAAAGATTGAATCTGTCAGAGTAAAGTAGAAAACGTATGGCACTGTTCTCATAAAGAGATGGAAAATATTCTTTTTCAAACTGTTCCCAATCACTATGGTATGGGTGGAAATGTCCTGCAAAAGTCTTATATTTCAGTTCTAATCCAAGTACTTCAGAATATGTTTTTTGCTTAGAGTCATTTCAGACATATGGAAATTAGTAAAATCAAGATGAGTAGGGTAAGCACATCATCCAACATGACTGAAGTTCTTGAAAAGGAGGAAATGCAGACGGAAACACACTGTGATGCATTATATGAAGATTGGATTAAGCCTCCACAAGCCAAAATCAGCTACTGGGAACAAGAAGAGAGTTCTGCAACAGGTCCTTCCCTAGCAACTGAGAGAGAGCATGGACCTCCTGGTTCCTCAATCTTAAACTGGAATATTCTCCTCTATCAATTTAATTTGTGGAACATTGCAGACAACCTAAAAGGGACACATAGTATTGTGGAATTAGTGTTAGAGGATTTATTCATGAAATCTAACTGGTCTGGTGACTGTCTGAACATGAGTTTAGTGGATATTTTTATGCTTAATTTTAGGTGTCAGTGTGGCTTGCCTAGAGGAACCAGCTATTTAATTGAACACTTAGGTGTTGCTCTGAAGGTGTTTCATAGATGTGCTTAACTACAGTGATTAGCAGATTTTAAGAAATCACACTCAATTATGTGGGTTAGCCTCATCCAATTAGTTAGAAGTTCTGAAGAACATTAGGATTTCTGTAGAGGAAAACTTCTGCCTCAAAACTGCAGTTTCAACCTCTTCTGGAGTTTCCAGGCTGTGGTCCTGCTCTGCACATTTTGGATTTGAAATCCTCACATTAAAATGAGCTAATTCTTTATGCATATATATAATTTCTCTAGAGAGCCTTAACTGATAAGAGATATTTTCCATTGCTTTTGGGTACACAAGCTCAGCTTGACTCTCTTTTATTTTCAAACTTGAATTTATTATCCTGTAAGAATATGCTACAGTTATGGTTTAGATATGTCTCCCAAAAGCTTATGTGTGAACAATGCAAGAAAGTTCAAAAATGAAGTGATTGGGTTATTAGAGCATTAACCTAATCAATGCATTTATCCACCGATGGGGATTAACTATGTGGTAACGTTAGACATATAGGTTGTGGCTGGAGGAGGAGGGGCACTGGAGGAGTGCCCTTGGGGTTTACATATTGTCTGTGATTAGAGGAGTTATTTCTCTATCTCTGTCTCTCTCTCTTTCTCTTTCTCTTCCTCTCCTTCCTTGTTGACATGCCCTGAATTGCTTTTCTACACCACACTCTTCCACCATTATGTTTTGCCTCTCCTCAGGCCCAGTGCAATGGAGTTGACCGTCTATGGACTAAGACCTCTGAAACAGTGAGTATCAATGAGTATCAATGCGAACTTTTCCTTCTCTTGTCAGGTCTTCCAGTCACAGTGGAGAAAAAACTGACAAAAACAGACAATATAATATTCTTTTCATTTTACTTTGAATTCCTTATAATGTCAGGTTCTTTATCTATTTTGTATTCTCTTCTCATTTTTTAATTTTAGGGCACTTCCCCCAACCCAGTTTAATGAGTAGAAGGAAATAATAATGACCTCACTCTCCCTCACATTCCTGTGAGTTCTCAGTGTCAGCTCCTAAAAGCGGGTTCATGTAAAGTGGGACTGTAGGACTCCTCTGCTTTCTGTAATACATTTAACCAAGAAAAGTTAGGGCAAGGATTCATGAATTAAGAAGGGCAATTTTTAATTTATAGAAAATACACACAATTGGGTCACAGTAGTTTCTTCAGCTTCTCTCCAAAGTAATTTTATATAAAATTCAAGATTATCCTTATTGTACAGAATCCTTAATGGTAAAATCAGAAATTAATTTGGACTGACAGTGGACCAAAGAAGACATTTTAATTGAAGTAGGACAATCCTATGAGAATAACTAAATATATATATATATAAAAATAGAATCACGACAATTTACCAAAGGTAATATAGGAAACCAATGTAAATAATGTGTTGTCCCTTCACGGCTGGGGGCTCAGTATTCTGACAGTAGTTAAAGACATCTAGGACAGAAACCAGTCTTGGACATACTCTTTCATTGTTTTAAATATAATTTTTATTTCCACCAAGTATTTTAATAATATAAAATTAATATTTTATTCCCTTAATAGATGTCTTAACTAAATTGAGCATAAAATAACCTCAAGTATATACATCTACTGTATGTATGGTTTAGAATTACACTTGCTAATTAGATAAAAATAATTGAAAGGACAACTGTGAAAATAACCTTAATAAAAACATATTTATTTCTTCAGCTATATGTCTTTATTTTCTTTCCCAAAGAGTTATATAAAAAAATGTTTTGACAATTATGGCTCAAGTTTCTAGTGAGCAATTTAATATATCTTGATTTCCATCTTTCATTTTAGTTAAAAAAAATCACCCTCAAATCTAAGCAATGTTACCTGGTTGGCTGATGAAAACCTTCTGTGTTCCATATATATTCTAACGACCTCAACCCTATTTATTTATTTGATTTCTTTCATCTATCTGCTGGTTTTTCTTTTTGTTTTAAATTTTTATTTTTTATTTTATTTTTTTATTATTTTTTGATTCATTGAACACAAATGGAGTACAGCTATTGTTTTTCTGGTTGTACACAAAGTAGAGTCACCCCATCTATGCATTCATACATGTGCACAGAGCAATGATGTCTGTCACACATACTGCAATTTATCAAACTTAGCTCAAATTTACTTCTTTCAGATTTCCATAATTCTAAAATTGCTAGAGTTGTCACGTGGATCCACAGGGCTTCTAGAAATACAACCCTCATCTTCATTCACAGTCTTTAGTCCAGGAACTCCAAGTGCACAGTGACAGAAATTTTTGAATTTTAATGGAGTTAATTCACAAACTACTCATTTTTTTCCTCGAAAAATCTCTTCAGTATATTTGTATTCATTTTAGTCAGCTGCATAGTTCTACTGTTCTCTCTACTATTCCTATAATTTTTAATTATTATTTGACAAATATATTTGCATCTAATTATTGGTTGCAGTATGATAATTTATTCATCTATACAGTGTGTGATAATCAAATCAAGGTCTACAGCTTAGAAGTTTTGACAGTGATTTCTATTTCTAATTGTAGTCTTGTCTTTGTTCCTTTTTAAATGAGGAACTTACATGAAATAATGGTTCACCCCTTTCTCGACCTGTGTGGGAGTGTGTTTCTATGTGTCTGTGTGCACTGACTCGCAAGGATCTTGCTTTTTATGTGAGGTCCTTGACCTGCTTCCTTGGTTTGAAGCTACAAAAAACTTTCCTCACAGTTTCCTATGCATCTTCCTCCTCAGGCCCTTCCCTAGCAACCTTAAAACATTGATTCCTGAAATCCACATTGGATTTCTTGTTTTCTTCATAGTTTGATGGACAATGTTGCTCATATCACTGACACACTCTTTTTTCTGTGTGGTATTGATTTTTCTCTTTCTTACTCTCTTCCCTCACATCTCCCAAGCACCACTTTGAATTTTGACTTTCACTTTTCTCTTTGTACATCTTGAAAGTTTGTGATTTTCTCCCTTCATGTGTATAATTCAAAAGAAATGGCAATAGTGAACTTTCAAAGTGTAGCTGAAGGGTTTGTAGTAAAATGAAAATGATAGTAAAGGTACCATCAGCTCTAAGTTCTGTGAAACTCCATAGCCATTGATTAGGTAGGACATCCAGCCGCCATTATTTATTTCAATTTGGGATATTTGCTATAGTAGAAAAACCTCACAGCAGAATTACTGTAATCTTTTTCAGAAAGCAAACTGCAGCAAAACATCTGAGTAAACACCTCCTCTTGGGTAAAGATTATCCACTTTTCTATAAAATAACATGATATTCTGTTTTTGTATAATGACACAAATCAATAAGCGTCATTCCCATAGGTAGTTAACAGTCTAAACAAAGCCTATGATATTTCTAATACTTATATAAAATACTACAAATCGATCCCTTCAAAAGTCAAGGTATTTCTTTCTTTTAAGAAAGTGAAAGACCAGAGAAAGAATTATGAATTGAAGTGATTCCATGAAAAACAGATCACAGGAAAAGAAGCAATGCATTGAAGCTGAGCAACAAACAGATCTTACTGCAGAATATAAGCAAAGCCATATTTAGATGCTTTGCTGTTCGGAAAGTTCACACTGTCTACAGGCTTCGCATAATTTTTCTCTCTGGAATAATCTGGTCTAAGTGTGTTATGCTTTTTAGCAACATAAGCTCTTTTGGTTATGTGGACCATTTCTCTTAGTCTCAGACCCCATTTATCCAGCCATGTTGAGACTTCTAAGCAGAGACCAGGCTGTTAAATGCTAGCTCATATTCTGCAAGGAAGAGGAGTCACTGCCCGATTTCCTGGCTGATTTCAGTTCTGTTTAAACTTAAAGCAGCCTATAGTTCACATAGTCCTTATATTATGAGTCTGTGTTGCCAACATTCTGTTTTCTTATAATGAATACTTAATCATTTCAATGTAAATAAACTGTGATTGAATTCCTTATAATTTAACAATTTTTTGCAATCAGTTTTTTTTCCACCAATAACAGGTGCTTTATAAAAATTTGGCTTGAATCTCCAACAATCCAATTTATAAAATTGTAAAAACCTCCCAATGTTTGTGATTCTCTTGGGGTTTCAATCATCTTGGACATCCTTCAGTTTGATTAAATCACTGATACTTAAGAACACTTTTAACAGATATTCCAATCTATATCTGAGAATTCCTTTGCACTAAACTGAACTAGAATAGGATCAAAGTCTCAATCACTATGCATATTATACATTTTTTTGAAGTTTAAAGACTTTTTTGGCATTTTTATGTATTGGAGGATTTGTGTATTTTATGCTTTATTCTTTTCTGCCATCATAGTTTCTGCAATTCAGTTCCTCTTTCCATCTGGTCTCCAATGTTATGCTGTTCTCTGAACCCCTCTGTACTCCTCATTAAACCCCATCTTCAAATTCTCACTCATTTCTTTTTTTGGGGGGACAGGTAATGGGGACTAAATTCAGGGGCACTCAACCTCTGAGCCATATGCCCAGCCCTATTTTGCATTTTATTTAGAGACAGTGTCTCACTGAGCTGCTTAGTGCCTCCACTTGGCTGAGGCTGGCTTTGAACTCCCAATCCTCCTGCCTCAGTCTCCCTAGACTCTGGGATTCGAGGTACGCGCCACCACACCCAGCTTATTTCTTAATTCTTCTTCTTTCCTGTATTGTCTCAGGTAACCCTCGTTCATTCTAGGTATAGGCACTGGACTCTATAACAACATTTCATCCAAACTACCCAGAGCTCTGCTGAGAGATAACTACATATCCATCTCTTAAAATAGTGATATCTCCCAAATAAAGACTTCATAATTAAAAATAATTTGATGGTTCCGTAAATTAAAGCCAGTTATGTTTTATGCTAACATTAACAAGGCCCTTCAGAGCAGATTTTTAAAAATCCAAAATATTGTTTCTGATCAAAAATTGCTAATAGTGCCTTCAGAGACATAAAATACATGTGAAAACAAACTTAGAGTGTGGTAGTAACAGTGTAAACCCGTGAGAGTTGCACAACAGTATATGCCACTAAAGTTCAGTAAGAGTTTTTAATATTAAACAGAAAGTAATGATTTGTTATCACTGAAGGAATGTATGTACCTTAATATCTGCCCTTCCATTATATGGATATTTTGCTATTAAAACATTTATTAAAGAAAATCATTTTTCATAAAGTAAATACTTGATATGTGCAAGTCATAAGTTCCTCACATTAATATCTAAAAGGCCCAGACTGGCCCTGGCAGACCCATCCCACCCACCCATCTGGCCTTCAGTTATCCCAGGTTCTGCTACATTTCAGTCTCCAGAAAGCCAAATCCCAAAACTCAAAGACAGGAATGTTTTCTCGGATATGCAGATGCTAATTCACAATAAGGGCTGGGGAATAGGGCAGAATAGAGTTACTTTAGGTAGAGGGGAGTGAAGGGAGGGGAAGGGGTGTGAGGTTAGGAAGGATAGGAGAGTGAAACAGACATTATTACCTCATGTGCATATATGACTGCATGGCCAATGTCATTCTACAATGTGTAACAATAAGAAAAATGAGAAATTATGTTCAATTCATGTATGATTTATGAAAATGCATAAATGCATTCTACTGTCATGTATAACGAATAGAACAAATAATTTTTAAATATCTCAAAAGAAAGTATATTAAAAAAATTATTTGATAGTTTTGATAATTAATACACATGCATGCACAAACATTATAAACATCTACAATAAATTCCACTCAAATGTATAAGAAAATATTACTAAATAAACAAGTGCTTTTCCAAATGGTGAATATTAAGCATGCTACAAACAGACAAAAAATCAAGGATTTCAATTAATAGTTCTCCATATTTATATTCTGATTATTAAAAAGTAATTTAACTCAGTAAATAATACAGATGATGAATTGTTTCAACATTCCAATTTTTAAAAAATAGCTTACTCATTTGTACAGGATTCTGTTTATATATGAAAAATTTTGATCTGATTTTATTATTATAGTATTTGCTTTTTAAATCCTAGCACATTGCTTACTTCATATTTATGTTCATTTTTGTGTCAAGCATTAAGATTTGCTTGTAAAATTAATTTAAAATGAGTCAAAAATAATAAGTATGTGGGAGAAAATATTTAGGGGTTTAGAAAGACAGAGGAACATGTAACTGATTATTTTAGATTTTTCAATCATTGCTCATCTCTATTTTAATTAACCCTATTGAACCACAATATAGATCATCAACTTGCAAAAGTGAATTCCTGATACATTTTTTTCACAGTGGCTTTTATAAACCTCGTCTCTGGATTTCTCATTATCACCCTTCTTGATCTCATTCAATAGCATATCTCTGGAACATTCAGGTTCTCCAGTTTTCTGCCTTTGGTCATTTTGTATTCTTTTATTCTTAATATTTTTGTTTATAATACATTTTTACTTAAGTCTTTGCCTTTAAATGAAACAACTATCATAATTACCCAAAATGCAATTAGTAAACAATCATAAGAATCCAAATCTGTGTGTCTATCAGAAATGTCAATATGATTATTTCCAAAACCAAAAAAATATATAGCTTTATGTTCCCATCATTCCTTGGCAGCTAGACCCATAATTAACCCATCTTCACATATACCTAAATGCAATAATTCATCAAGACCTATGTAATTATTTTATGTTCAAATAAAAGCTACTTGAGTACTTTTCCTCATCTCCATAGTCACATTTAGTAGCTACTGAATCTCCCATTAGGTCTTGTTGCCACTGAATATGCTTTCTAAGACATTACTATTGTTATCACTTCCACTATTATTTAAAAAGTATATCTTTCTAAAAATAATTTTAGACAGACCAAATAAATTAAAAAGGGATACAAATAGGAGAAGAAGAGCTCAAACTATCCCTTTTTGCTAATGAATGATTCTCTATTTAGAGAAGCCAAAAAATTCCACCAGAAAACTTCAGGAACTCATAAATGAATTCAATAATGTATCAGGATATAAAATCAATGCTCATAAATCTAATGCATTTTTATTCATAAGTGATGAGTCCTCTGAAAGAGGAATTAGGAAAACTACCCCATTCACAATACCCACACACACAAAAAAAGAAATATTTGGGAATCAATCTAACAAAAGAGGTGAAAGACCTCTCCATTGAGAACTTCAGAACAATAAAGAAAGAAATTAAAGAAAATCTTAGAAGATGGAAGGATCTCCCAAGTTCTTGGATAGGCAGAATTAATATCATCAAAATGGCCATACTACCAAAAGTGCTATACAAATTCAATGCAATTCCAATTAAAATCCCAATAATGGACCTCATAGAAATAGAGCAAGCAATCATGAAATTCATTTGGAGGAATAAGAGACCCAGAATAGCTAAAGCAATTCTTAGCAAGAAGAGTGAAGCAGGTGGTATCACAATACCAGACCTTCAACTATACTACAGAGCAATAGTAACAAAAACAGCATGGTATTGGCACCAAAATAGACAGGTAGATCAATGGTACAGAATAGAGGACACAGAGACAAACCCACATAAATACAGGTATCTCATACTTGACAAAGGAGCCAAAAACATGCAATGGAGAAAAGACAGCCTCTTCAACAAATGGTGCTGGGAAAACTGGAAATCCATATGCAGCAAAATGAAACTAAATCCCTATCTCTCATCCTGTATAAAACTCAACTCAAAATGGATCAAGGACTTAGGAATTAGACCAGAGACCCTGCACCTAATAGAAGAAAAAGTAGGTCCAAATCTTCATCATATCAGTCTAGGACCAGACTTCCTTAACATGACTCCCAAAGCACAAGACATAAAAGTAGGAATCAATAATCAGGACAGATTCAAACTAAAAAGCTTTTTCTTAGCAAAGGAAACATCAGCACTGTGAAGAGACAGCCTACAGAGTGGGAGAAAATCTTTGCCACACACATGTCAGATAAAGCATGAATCTCCAGAATATATAGAGAACTCAAAAAACTTTATCCCAAGAATACAAATAACCCAATCAATAAATGGTCTAAGGAAATGAGCAAACACCTCACAAAAAAGAATCTATAAGCAATCAACAAATATATGAAAAAATGTTCAACATCTTTAGTAATAAGAGAAATGCAAATCAAAACTACCCTAAGATATCATCTCACCCCAATTAGAATGTCTGTTATCAAGAATACAAGCAACAACAGGTGTTGGTGAGGATGTGGGGAAAAAGGTACACTCATATATTGCTGTTGGGGTGTCAAATTGGTGCAGCCACTCTGGAAAGCAAGTATGGAGATTCCTTCTAAAACTCAGAATGGAACCACCATTTGACCCAGCTGTCCCACTCCTTGGCCTATACCCAAAGGACTTAATATCAGCTATCAGCATACTACAGTGATGCAGCCACATCACAGTTTATAGCAGCCCAATTCACTATAACTAGATTGTGGAACCAACCTAGATGCCCTTCAATAGATGAATGGATAAAGAAACTGTGGTATATATGCACAATGGAATATTATTCAGCCATAAAGAATAATAAAGTTATGACATTTGCAGGTAAATGGTTGGATTTGGAGAAGATCGTGTTAAGTGAAATAAGCCAATCCCAAAACACCAAAGAGGGAATGATTTCTCTTATAAGTGATTGATGACACATAGCAGGTGTGTCATTCTTCACAATAGGAAAGAATGGAGGAGGGATGGATTGTATAGAGGAAAATAAGGGGTGGGGAGAGGGTGGGGAAGGAAAGATAAGAGAACGAGACAAATATCTATACTCTATGTATATGTATAACTATGCAAATTATATGATTCTACTTTGTGTACAACCAGAAAAATGATAGTCATACTCCATTTGTGTACAATGAACTAAAATAAAAAATTAAAAAAAAACTAAAAATAATTTTCTAAAAATATTCCACCACTACATGATTGTTTTTCATGAAACTGTAGTACAGGAGAAAATATTAGAAATAATAGGATTACTACCTTTTTTGTTTTCTTACATTTTGATCTTTTTTTTTTCCCGGAGGGTACAGGGTATTGAACCTGGGGGTATTTTACCACTGGCCATATCCTCATCCTTTTTTATTTTATTTTAATTTTGAGGTTGTGTCTCAGTTGCTGAAGCTGGACTTGAACTTGTGATCCCACTGCCTCAGCCTCCTGAGTCCCTGGGAATGCAGGGATGTGCCAGTTTGCCTGGCTGTCTATGATCTCTTATTAACAAGAGCTGTAGCATCATTTTGACCTGGTATCTTCCTCCTTTGTATGGTGAGTTTTAGGCACACTTCAACATTCTTTCCTATATCCTTAAAAGCTGTGAAACCAAAATTAAACTCAAATACCTTCTGCCTTTTATTTTGTTATTTTTTTTGTCTTTCTTTTAAAAACTTCTGGCATATAGTTTTTCACTTTTTTCAACACACGTGAATCTTTGCATTCCAATAAAATTTTTGTCTTTTCCATTTTCCTGATTCTTAGAGGTCTGCATAATCGGTGTAGAATTTATAAGCACTGATAATTAAAATTATGCTTTAGAAAATTACTAACTAGATTTTTCTTTACATTGGACAACTTGAAAACAGAAAGTTTTCTACTTATTTAAATCCCAAAGTGCTAGTTGTTCACATAGAACACTAGATATTCAAAAATTTTTGAAATTAATAATTTAATTCACTAGATTAGTGTTTCATATTAAACTTAACTCTTGCCTTCACAAATATCCATTTCCTTGGTCATTACTAAAGTCCCCGTGAAAGTGTTAGTTCTCACCTTCCCATTCCCTTTACCACCTTGACAAGTTCTCTCACACTTGCTTTCTCTAGTTGTCATTTTCAACTGGCTCTTTTCAACTCATTGCCTTACCTATAGATGTAGACTGTTGAAGACCAATTTCTAAAACTTTGATGTGCAAAGATTGCAAAATATTAGTGCACTTCCTCTTCCTTTTCCTGTGAACTTTTTCGGAAAAGAAGCAAAATCTTTGTACTCCCTTAATCTTTTCGGTCTTTCAGACTTAAACAACTAAGCACAACTCAGGAAATCCATTCGACTTTTCAGACTAGTGCGTGCAACTAAAAATGTATGGCTTGTAGGCTCAGCTGGGTCCACAGAGAAGCTCTGCCAAACTTCTCCTTCCACCTGGTCAGGTCCATGCTGATTTAATTCAGCAGCTCTTCGTGTTCTACACAGCTCTCCATTATCCCACCTCACAAAAACTTATACTCCTCTTTATTCTCAGCATTTTTCTCTAGCAGTTATTTTTGAAAACTTCAGCTGCATCCACACACACACACTTTCTGGAAACTTCTCTCTAGTTTTATTATTATAAAGTACTTACAAAAACACATCCTAACCATTTTTTATTTGTTTGTTTTAGTTATACAAGTGTAGAATTGTCACTGAATACATTCAGATTATACTCCACCCCACTACCAACCAACTCCAGACTTTTTTGCATCTTACAAAACTGAAGGTATATTAACTGACAATTCACCATTTCACCCCACCACTACAAGTTCCTGGTAACCACCATTCTACCTCATATTTCTATTATTATAACTACTCTAAGCATCTCAAATATGTGCAATTATCGATTATTTATCTTTTGAATCTGTATCCCATGGAATAACTTCCTCAAGATTCATCTATGCTTCAGCAGATGGCAGAATTTCTTTCCTTTCAAAGTCAGATATTCCATAGTCAATATTCCATTGTCTATGTACACCATACTTGTTTTCTGTCCATTGATCAAAGGACATCTGTGTTGCTTTCATGTTTTAGCTCCTATGAACTGATATCTGTGTGTTGAGTTTGTATCCTGCTACTTTTACCAACTTGCTTATAACTTCTAACATTTTTTTTCTGCGTAGAATCTTTCGAGTTTTCTGCAGGTAAGTTCAAACCCTCTGAACTGGGATAATTTTACTTCTTCCTTTCCTATTTTTGGGTCTTTTATCTCTTCTTGATGATTTTTTCATACCTAATTTCTGTAACTAGGTCTTCCAGTACTATGAAGAATAAAAATGAGGAGAGTAGCATCCTAGACTTGTTCTTATGTTAAAGGAAATGATTTTGGCTTTTGTCACTGAGTAACATGCACCAAGAGATTTTCACATAAGGATTTTGTTGAGATAGATTCCTTCAATTTCTTAATTTGTTAAAGATTTTGTTAATCAGAAAAGGGTATTGAATTTTCTTAAATGCTTTTTTCATTGTGTCAACATAATGTATTATAAATGTAATAGTTTTAATATGTAGAAAAATTCTTGTGTTCCTTGAGTAAATTCAATTTGTTTATGGTATGTAATCACTTTAATATGCTGCTGAATTCGGTTTGCTAATAATATATTGAGGATATTTTCATCAGAATTCACATGGGATATTGGTCTCTTATTTGCTTTGTTTGTTTTTCTTGCAGGGTGTCTTTTTTCTGGTTTTGTTATCAGGTTATTGATTGCCTCATAGAATCAATCAGAAAGTGTTCCTTTCTTTTCTTTTTCTTTTTCTTTTCCTTTTTTTTTTTTTAAGTTTGAGACAGAATGGTGACAGTTTTTCATAAAATGTTTATAGATTTGACTGGTGAAGCCATCAAGTCCAGGGCTTTTCTATTCTGGGAGATTTTGCATTACTTAATCAATTGCTTTGACTAGTTATTGTTCTACTCAGACTTTGAACCCAGAACTGTGGAGATGGTCCACAATAAACTAAACCTCTGAAACCATGCAAAAAAAAAATAAAGTTTTTCTCCTCTAAGTTGTGATCCTTAGGTATTTTGGACATAACTACAGAAACAAAACAAACTAAAAACTTTTGTTGTTCTGTCCATTATTGATAGTGCATTATTGAAATATTTGCTCTGAATTAAATAGCATGGTAAATGCTTGTATAATTAGAATGAATTATACTGTGATATAGAACTAAAAGGAACCAATAAAAAATAAATGGGATGACACCAAACTAAAAAGCAAAGGAAAGGAAACAAGAACATGAAGAGAGAGCCTACAGAATAGGAGAAAATCTTTGCCACCCACACCTTAGGGAGGGCATTGATTTCCAGGATATACAAAGAACCCAAAAAGCTTAACACCAAAAAAATCCCCAAATAGCACAATCAATACATGTATATGAATACAGCATGGAAGAATCTTACAACCATGATGTTAAGTGAATAATGCAAGACACAAATGAAATACAAGAGAGTGTGTGTGTGTGTGTGTGTGTGTGTGTGTGTACATATATCAGTCAATTACATCAAAATAAAGATCAGGAAAACCTGATTGTTGGTGGTAGAAGTCAGGAAAGAAGTTACCTTTAGTGAGGGAGCGATCATGACTAGTAGGGGCTTTAAAGGAGAGTGTTTCAGGTAAAGTAATGTTTTAGTTCTTGACCTGGGTAGTGTTGCCAAGAGTTATTTGTCTTGTGAAAATAAATCAAGTGAAGACACACACACACACACACACAAAGAAAAAAAAAAAGAAGAAAGAAAAGATACATAGCATGATAATTTAAAGAAGTGGTAGCACTTTTTGACTGGTGGAGTTTAGATAAAGGTGAATAGGTTATTGGGTATAAATGCTGCCCTTGTGCAGTGAATTAGCTCACCCACAGTGAGTTGTTAACAAGGAAGGTCACGCCTTCCTGTGAACAGCTGGCTCCACTTTTGTTTTACCCCACTTGGTGGCATAGCCACTGAGGCCCCAAGAAGATGCTGCACAGGCAGTTAGGACCACCCAGTCGTGAACTTTCAGTCTCTGAAACTGACCTAAATTAAACTCATTTTCTTTATAAGGTTTCTTGTATTCAGTAGTTTTTATGGACATCTAAATCTGACAGTTCCAGTATTATTTCAGAATTATTTCTTTTTTCAATTGTGTTAAGAACTGCTTCATATACTTTTTGTGGTCTGAAATTATGTGCATCCAGTTTTATAATTGTTAATTCTTCTTAATGTACTGAGATTTTACTAATATGGAATGGCCTTTTATTATATTTTGATTTCTTTTGTTTAAAATACTTTTTATCTAATATTAGGTGTATAACTACCCTTACTCCCTTGTGTTACTATTAACATGAATTATCTCTTTCTTTCCTTTCACTTTCAATCTCTTTGTGTCTTTGGATTCACCACAAGTCTCTTATAGGCAGTGTATAATGGATCCTGCCTGTATCCATTCATCTCTTCTCTCCTCTGTTCACCTCTCCCCTCTCCCTTCTCCCCTCTGTTCTCCCTCTCCCTTTCCTTCTCTTCTCTCTCTCTCTCTCTCTCTCTCTCTCTCTCTCTCTCTCTCTCTTTCTCTCTCTCTTCAGTTATTTACTTATCTTCCCTTCATGTTTTTGATGCTGGGGAAACTCTGTCACTGAACTATATTCATTGTCCTTTTGTATTTTGAGGGGTCACACTAAGATGCCTGGAATGGCTTTAAAATTGTGATCTCCCACCTCAGACTCCTGAGTTCCTGGAATTACAGACCTGCACCACTGCAGCAGGCTAATTGTTGTTTTTACATTGGAGAGTTTAATTCATTGATGTTTCAAGTAATTAGTGATGAGGGGCACTTCTGTTTTTTCTTTTTCTCATTTTCTTTTTTATATATTATACAGCTATATTCTTTTTTTTCTAGTTTTTTTTTATTTACTTATTGATTCATTGAACACAAATGGAGTACAGCTATTGTTTCACTGGTTGTACACAAAGTAGAGTCACACCATCTGTGCGTTCATGCATGTACACAGGGCAATGGTATCTGTCACACACTCTGTTATTAATTTTACCCCCCACCTGCCCCCACCCCTCCCTTCCCTCTATGCTAGCTATCTTTCCTCCATTCTTGCCATCTTTCCCCCCCCCCATATTATGCATCATCATTCATTTATCAGAGAGACCATTCGGCTTTTGGATTTTTGGGATTGGCTGATCTCACTTAGCATAACAGTTTCCAACATCATCCATTTACCTACAAATACCATAATTTTATTCTTCTTTATGGCTGAGTAATATTCCATTGTGTATATATACCACAGTTTCTTTATCCATTCATCTACTGAAGGGCATCTAGGTTGATTCCATAATCTAGCTATTGTGAATTGAGCAGCTATGAACATTGATGTGGCTGCATCACTGAGGCAATCTGATTTTAAGTCCTTTGGGTATAAGCCAAGGAGTGGGATAGCAGGGTCAAATGGTGGATCCATTCCAAGTTTTCTAAGGAATCTCCACACTGCTTTCCAGAGTGGCTGCACCAACTTGCACTCCCACCAGCAATGTATGAGTGTACCCTTTTCCCCACATCCTCGCCAACACCTGTTGTTGCCTGTGTTCTTGATAAAAGACATTCTAATTGGGGTAAGATGAAATCTTAAGGTGGTTTTGATTTGCATTTCTCTTATAACGAGTGATGTTGAACATTTTTTCATAAATCTGTTGATTGCTTGTAGATCTTCCTCTGTAAAGTGTCTGTTCATTTCCTTGGCCCATTTATTGATTGGGTTATTGGTGTTCGTGGTGTAAAGATTTTTGAGTACTTGGTAGATTCTGGAGATTAGTGCTCTGTCCAAAGTGTGTGTGGCAAAGATTTTCTCCCACTCTGAAGGCTCTCTGTTCACATTGCTGATTGCAAGAAGAGCGAAGCAGGGGGTTTTACAATACCAGACCTCCAACTATACTATACAGCTATGTTCTTCAGGGATTACATTTAATATCTGAAAATGATAAAACTCTAAGTTGACTCTATACCAGTTTAATTTCTATAGCATACAAACCTCTGGGCTTTTAGTAGCTTCATCTTTGAGTTGCTGATGTTACAAAACTGTGTCTTTATACAGTTTTGTTCCTAAATGGAAAGTAAAATATCTCAGTGCCAAGGTGTCTTATATTACATATGAAACAAGATGGGTTTATAAACTAAAGGAAACAAAATACTTTTAGATTTCTGATTGCTGTTTTTTAATCATGTAGGAGAAAAAGTTGCACAATTGTTAAAATAGCATTAGCTTTTGTACTTGCCCACGTATTTACCTATGCTGAGATATTTCTTTTTTCATGAAGTTGGAACAACTCATTAGGGCCCTCTCAATTCAAACTGTGTGATTCCTTTTGAAAATTCATTAATAAATAACAAAAACATAATAGTCTCTACTTTTATTTTTCTGGGAATGTATCAGTCTTACCCTTGGTATGATGGACAGGTCTGAGAGATTAGTGTTCTTGGTTGGTAGTTTTCCTTGCTCCATGATAGAACTTTGAATCTGTCAGCACATTATCTTTTGCCCTCCATCTTCTCAGAAATCAGATTATGGTCTTATTGTTACAGCTCCTCAAATGCGTACAGACACTCTCCTGCTGTTTTCCCAATTGTGTCTTCATCTCCCTGAAGTTTGACAATAATGTCTCTTGGTGTGGTTTCCTTTGAATTCATCCCACTTGAAACTTGCTAAGCTTCTGGAACACTTTATATCCATGCCCAAATCAAATTTGAGAGTTTCTAGCTATTCTATCTTTCCTTTAATATTTCTATTTGTTTTAATTATTTATGTATGACAGTAGAATGCACTTTGATACATCATATATGATGGAGTATAGCTATTATTCCTTTAAATGGTATGTGTCTGTTTCTTCTATTTTTGCCACAATGTACACATTTATCTTTTTATGTTATCCCATAAGTTCCTTATACTCTATTCACGTTTTTACAATTTATTTTCTTTTTCCTGGACTCCATAACTTCTATTGTTTTATCTTCCAGTTCACTGCTCAAGTTTGCTCTGAATCTCTGTCAAACTTTTTTTTATTTTGGTTTTTCAGATATTGTTGGATTTTTTGGGAACCCCAAGATTTCTTTTTTTATATTTTTTAATTTATTCTAATTTGCTCTACATGACAATAGAATGAATTTATATAATTTGGTAGATAATATATACATGGAGTGTAATTTTTCACTTTTCTGATTGCACATATTATAGGATAACATTGGTCATGCAGTCATATATGAACATGAGGTAATGATGTCTGTTTCACTCTACTAACCTTCCTGCCCTGATAACCCTTTCCCTCCCTTCACTCCCCTCTACCTCATTTAAAGTAGCTCTGTTCTTCCCTAACACACTCCTCTTATTGTGAATTAGCATCTGCATATCAGAGAAAACATTTGGACTTTGTTTTTTTGGGGGGTTTGGCTTATTTTGCTTAGCATGATATTCTCTAACTCCATCCATTTACCAGCAAATGCCATAATTTCATTCTTCTTTAAAGTTGAGTAATATTCCATCATATATATATGTATATATATATATATATACACACACACATATGTATATACATATATATACTTCTCACATTTTCTTTATCCATTCACCAGTTGAAGGGCACCTAGGTTAGTTCGATATTTTACCTATTGTGAGTTGTTAGCTGCTATAAACATTTATGTGGCTGCATCACTGTAGTATGCTGATTTTAAGTCCTTTGCATTTAAACCAAGAAGTGGGATAACTGGGTCAAATGGTGGTTGCATTCCAAGTTTTCTGAGGAATCTCTATACTGCTTTCCATAACGGTTGCACCATTTTGCAGTCCCACCATCAAAGTATGAGTGTACCTTTCCCCCCCACATCCTGGCCAACATTTATTGTTGCTTGTATTCTTGATGATTGTCACTCCGATTGGAGTGTTTTTCAGGCTATTTATTTATATTTCCATTTTTTTCATACATCATTCATTCCTTTGTCTATATTCATTTTTTCTCTGAATATCTGTTAAGACTTTTGATTTTATTTATTTAATGGATGTGCCATTGGATTTTCCCTGAGGACAGGTTCTTCTGGTTTAATTTTTGCCTTTAGTGGGCCATGATTTCTTGTGTCTTTCTATGCTTTGCTATTTTATTTTCTTGTCAAACAGTGAACATTTTTGTTCTACTAATGTTGTAACTCTGGAAATCAGATTCTCCCTTTCCTAGAGTTGGATATTTCTTTTTTTTTTTTTTAGTTTGTTTTGTTGATCATTATGTGTACATACATCTAAGGTATTATAAAGTCTTTTCTTGGCCTACTCCAGCTTCAAGTCTTTAAGACCTTCTATTTCCACTCATATACTGTTTGCTTTTGGATATCCTAGTTTTCAATGTCTATTTTCTAAGTGAAGACAAGGGGAAAATGAAAGCAGGTGTGGAGTGTCAGTTCTTTAAAGAACCTGGAAGTTATTTTATCCATAGAGAAAGGGGTTTGTACCATTGAACGAAGGTGCAGAAGCCATGCCCATGCCTTCTGTGTGTGCTCCTCTGCAATTAAAACAGCAATCACAACTCAGAGCACAGATCCCCAATATTTTGAAGATAGGGGTCTTTTTCTAGCCCTGTTCCTCATAGCTCTAGGGTGGCTCTTCTTGGAACATGCATACAGCTGCCTGTCACATGGCTAAGATGCAGGGTATCAGCTCTGCTGGATAAAAGCTTTAATGGATGAAGAATAACTGCAATCAGTCATTCAAGCCTTCACTGGAAATTGTTAGCATCAATAGACTCTAAAATACCAAGATAATTATATAAATCAAATTATGCAAGTGCAATTGTTTTCTATGGAGCATGGTGTGGGAGAGAGATTTCTAGAGCTTCTTACTCTGCCATCTTCTCAGAATTACAATCATTCACTTAATTAATTTAGTTTTGCCTTCTCTACTCCTTCCAAAGATATGATCCATGATTCTTATCCAGCTTATTATTTTTTGGTGGATTCACTGTTGATTCCTATAAACTCAACCTTGATAAACATATGGGATTTATCATCTAACAGACAATAACTGTGTGTCATTTTACAAAATGACCAAACTCTTTGATCCTACCTTCTTATTGTGAGAATAAAGTAATATGAACTTCATAGAGTTTTGAGTGCTGGATGAGATTAATATTTGTGGAATTTTAAGCTCAGAGCCTGTCATGTTGATTGTTTAGTTACTTCAAACACAGTAATTATCTGCTGTTCACTGAAGAAATTATTTATTTTTTTGTGTTACCGGGATTAGACCCAGGGCATCATGCATTCTAGGCAAGTGCTCTACCATAGAGCAACATTCCCAGGCTGAAGAAATACTTACTACTCTGTAATACATGCCAGACACAATTCAAAAAATATCATGTGAAAAGTTGTTGGACAACACTAGTTGGACACTTACTATCATGAATCTTATATTGTATTAGAAACTGCATACAACAACAAGAAGCAATAACAAAGAAGTTAAATAAAAATTAGAGATAAATTTTACGAGAGAGAGAAAAAGAAATACAATCAGGCATAAGTGAATGTGTCACTTGCCACTAACTTTCCGTCACCAATCTTAAATTTAATAGGTAAAGCTTTCCTAAGCTTCACCATTTATTTGAAGGTTGGAAAGTCATGTAAGGGACCATATTTTAAATTGCATTTCAATATTATTTCTCTCTGTTTATTTCCACCATCAGGACATTGATTGTAGCTTCATTGCTCCTGGTAATACCTGGCAATGGATGTCCTAGTGACCATAGACTGACACTGGTCACTCACTCTAGTACTAGCTATCTCCTTTGTTTTTACTGAATTTCTCAAAAAACAGTTCAAATTGTCTCTTTTTTATGCAAAAGCATTTTGAAAATACTGCACAATTATTCTCAGCTACCCACCTGATATGTTCCATAATGTGGACCTTGTTCTTTTTAATCTCACCTTCTTTTGCCAAACTTGATTCAGTCGCGCATTCCAAAAACCTCAGCTATCTCCCACCTACACTGATCTTGTGGTTTTGCTGGTTCAACTATTTCCTTTTTCCTCT
This sequence comes from Glaucomys volans, assembly GCA_020662805.1. Classification (NCBI taxonomy): domain Eukaryota; kingdom Metazoa; phylum Chordata; class Mammalia; order Rodentia; family Sciuridae; genus Glaucomys; species Glaucomys volans. The sequence goes on along the minus strand of JAJEJO010052742.1, from coordinate 124,399 downwards.
GTCTGTGAAATTTTTCCTATTATCTTTGATAAAGATCATTTCAATACTATGCCTTATACAGAGTAAATTATTCTCCTACAAAAGTGATGATCTCTCTTTTGAGTATCTATTGCTCTTTGAACTGCTGTTAAAGAAGGCATGTAATGCTCCTCCTTGTATTTTGTTTATTGAAAATCCCCTCTCTGTCCACCAGGTAGCAAGCTCCTGAGTGATTGACTGCCCACAGGATAAGATAGTGCAAATACCAATAACATAAGGTAATCTATTCCTTCTTTACTTAATTGCTTTTCTATTACTGAGAGTAGAAGGCCTGATATTGAGTTTTTCCTCATAAATATTTGCTAAACTAAGTCAATTAAATCAAGAAAATTCTCTTTTAATAGGTGTAACACTTTAACTTTTGAACCTTAATTGCGCTTAACTCAGTGATCATATATAGATATTATGGTCTTTCCATTATTCACTGACAAGACACAGTAGCGCATATTACAATTTTTATTTGTATCATATGGTGTTGTGGTTGCTACTACAATGACTATGGCTTGAAATTTAATATCTACCAAAAATTGAGGAGTAGTTAAGCACTCTTATACAATTTGCCTTAATGAGCACAGTAAAGTATAATTACAAAGAAAAAGTCAACTAAAACCCTGGTTGACCAAGCGGTGTAAAAGCGAGAAAGGCAACCACTTCTTAATTAGAAATTGAAAGACTATATTTCTAAGGTTTGGCTATGTTGAACCCTTATACTCTTTTCTTTTTTCTTGCTCCTTCCCCCTCTGGAAGCATGTGGGAAATGAGAAATCAGCCCAGTCTTCAAGGCTTTGCTTTGTGTTTCTTTATTATAGGCAGTCACAGTAGTTGAGCAATGAACGTGTCACTTTAAGAAGAAAATCTTCTTAACCTTGAAGGGTTGAATCAGGTATGAAATGCTTTATTTGATACATTCAGAGGGTTCCTACTGTATAGTTGTGCTTTAGAATTGAAAAATGTTTTATACACTGAAACCTGACTCAGATCCTGGGGTGCAAAAATATTTACATACACTTCCCCTTCTTCCTCTTGAAGAACAAAAATATTGATCACGATTTTTCTAAAGCAAGTTGAATAACTTTTAGCCATTTCACATAATAGGGTGGTCTTTAAATAATCCAAGGCACACAGGTTCATTGTTCTTTCTAGCAAAAAGCATTTGTCAGTGTATACAATTTTCTTTCTGATTTTTTACATATTAGAATATGAAAAATTTTCATCACACTTTGCTACTATGCAGCATTTCTTAAATAACCATGGATAAAAGGTGAACATGTGCAATTATAAGTTAATTTTAGCTGGATAAGAAGGGGTAAATTTTAAAATGCAATTATCTGCAATAACACTAAGCTTGCTTCAAGCCTCTGCTATCTCAAATCCTATCGCTGAGGGAGATAAAATAATGAAAAATACTTGGCTAAACTGCTGGCAAAACTCTTATTGTTTGTACCACTCTTGGAAAGACTCTTGGGACTAGCCGTGGAATCCTTGCTATTGATTGGCTGGTTAAATAGAGGACTATTAGCTTCAGACAGGCTGGATTGATTATACAGCAGCAGCGGGAGCTAAGATTCAGAGCTGAGTGAGCATCAGGGTGAAAAGGAGAGAGAGAGAGGGAGAGAGAGGGAAGCAAGGTGCAGAGGGAAGCAGCACACGTTCGTAGCATTTCTGTGACTGCTGGTGCCTGGTCATCTTGCTTTCCTGCTTCCTCAGTCAACAACTTACTGAGGTGCCTTTTCTTTTGCAAAAAGATGTCAGCTCTGAGACCCAGCAAGAAATAACAGACTTCACCTTGGAATAGCTCCTCTTACTCCTGCATCATTAAAGTGGATTTTGAAAAGAAAAGAAAAATCAAGCCCCATCCATCCCCTCTTCATTCCAGCACTGAACAGAAACAGTTTCATGCTCCAGGTAAGAAAATTAAATGTTTATCTCTGCGTTTCTTTTTAATCATTCATAGTAAATTACATTGTAGCTTTGCTTGCTTTAAAAACTGAGTTTGCAGTGATGCATTGAAGTCAATGCTATACAGAAGCATGTGGATTCAGAAACATGGGAATACATATGTTTATAAATATACTTTTTTTTTTACCTCTAGGTATATATAAGTATTTTAAAAATAAAGCCACTACAAGTTTGTGTTGCAGAAATAGGCTACACCCACAATAAAAAGAGCATTTTTAGTGACAACCGTGCAATGTGTTAATAAATACTGTTTTTAGCTGTTAAACAACTTTGGGAGACAACAGCATATCAAGAAGAAGCAATTACTGCATTCACTGTCAACCATTATATTTCATACAGACATAGAAGCTACTATGTGCTTTTTAGTGATTATAATTTTTCTAAATTGCAGTTTTAACTCTTCAATGTAGACGTGGTATGTTCTAAATGATGTGACATTAGAAATGTGGTATGTTCTAAATGATGTGACATTAGACTGCCCTTTCATTATGACTATTGATGGCTAGCACTTGTTCTTCAGAAAGTACTGAGCTAAGGCAAAGAAATATGACTCAAGATGTTTAGCTGTTCTAGAGTTCATTGCTGAACTGCAGTCCCATCAATTAATGTTTGAAGTATCAGTAATGGTGTGAGCAGGTAAATTGTCTGAGAATATATGGAAGCTTTTGTGTATTAATTTCTCTGCTGGGAACAGGGCTTTGCAATAATATCTCTGAAGAGAGTGATGGAATAGAATAGGAAGAACCAACTGGGGCAATGCAGTACTGATGCAGCTGATCGACCTTAAGTTTATGGGTCATGGATCTCAACTGCTGAGAAGAGAGCATTGTGACCAAAAAAAATAAAATAAAATAAGGTTTATTTTATGCCTGCTGAAACTAAAAGGATTTGTGACATTATTTTTGGTGATTATTTGCTTTTGGATAAATGAAGAGATATTTCATCCCATAAACTTCTCTGATTGTCCTTTTGAGTGAAGTTCCCTGAGTAATTCCTCTAATCAATGAGTTAACAAAACTTTTTAAGTATGTTCTTCAATGTTTAAAATAAGAACATGACTATTAACTCTCTTAGGAGCAACAGTTTCCGAAATTAAGAAAGCAGCATATTCTAAACTGCTTTATTTCTGGTTTATATCACCTTCTTTTCTATTCTAAATACAATAAATATATGCAAAACACAATTTTTCATGACTTTTATATTCTAAAGTGAAATATTTAAATGTTTCCTAATAATATACATAGCATAGCTACAAATACCAAACTATGAATGGAGGAAGGTATGATAGATGTTACTTTTATGTATGTGATAGCAATGTTTTAATGTATTCACACACAACGTTATTTTTAAATTTCTTATAAATTTGCTTCATTATTGCTTTGTACGTATTGTTTATTATACTTTTAGGTCACATGTTCAAAGTTGAATCTTCAATATTTTACTTTTTATGCAATTAATCTGACTTATCTCTTTTAAATACATGTTAGTTTTAACCTAGTCATCCACTAATTCCTTCAATTTAACATACCAAAATATTTAAAATTCATATTGTTTTCCCCAACAATATCTCTCTCTAACCTGGTGTGTACAGTAGTTTTCTCATAGCACTTATTCATGACTTAGTTACAGTGAGTTACACAATGAAGGAAACAAATTTTATAAACCCCTTAAAAATCTGCACAAGTAATATGAATGCTCACACTTAATTTTTTTTAAGTTACATCTTTCCATTGAAGAAGAAGGAATGAAAGAATTTCTCAAACTGTGTGCCTCTTGTGCTTACACATTCTTCTTCTCCTACTCTCAATATTGTTTTTTTTAATTTTTCCTTTCTTACAAATTTTAAATCTTTTCTTATAAGGAATTTGATTCCCCATCTCTTTAATACAGACTGTTTCATGATTGGATAAGGAGAAAGTTTTTTGTTTTTTTTTAAATAAGATTTTGTAGTTTCTAACTATGTAATTGATGTGTCTTCTGCGTTCCAGACCAGTGCTCCTCAGCAAACATGATCCAGGAGGACAGGTGTCCTAGGGGTGATCTATGCAAGCGTCAGACTGAGTCTTCATCTAACAGCTTGCTTGGTCAATTTCTCCTGGCAATCCTCACTTTTCTTTGCACGTTTTAGGGAGTTCTATTTAACCTTTCATACAACTTCCAATTCGAATCCACAGTATCTGATGTCTTTCCTGGTTACTTATTTTACCCATCCCGAAATAAGAATTGAGAAAGTACAGCCTTTTTTGCTTTTCTAGATAATCTGAACCATTAGGGGGCTCTTTCTTCCTGTGTTATACTCAGTAAACCTCAGAGAGGTTCTCCTGACTTCCTGATGTTTTTTCTATGTTTTCAATCTGTGAATACTGCTGAAAGTAGCTTTCTTGTACTTCCCCCAAAGGGACATGTTTAAGATCAACGAAGTTGTATGTCCACAGGAAGGTAAACAAATCCTACACTTTATAAACATATTCTCACATATCCTCCTTGAACTTACTCTTTCATATAAGATGTTTAATATTTAGAAGTAACCATTACTTAAAATTTTTAAAATGATCTGTTAAAAACAAATTCAAAGATTATGTGTTATGTAAAAAACATTGTGAGAAATATAAAAATACTCATGGGAGGAAACTGCTTATACATCATTTCCAAGTAGCTTTGTCTAGCACTGAGAGTCAGTGATTCTGTCACTCAAGCAATTTGCATTCAGAAGAGAATAGCAGGCACTTGAAAGAGAGGATTACCTGTCTCCTACAAAAGTAGGCCTAGAAAAAGTGAAAATAAACAGGATAGATATATGTATCTAAAGGTAGATATATATATCTAATACAAAGATATATATGCATGTGTATATATACATATATACATATATTTATACTATAAATACATATAACATAAACATATGTACATATATACATATAATTACAGTATAATATGTATGCATACATATAAACATGTATATATATATATACATATACATATAGTATACATGTATATAAAATCCATTCTTAAATTCCAAAAAACAACTTCTTCATCACAGTTATGAAGTCACAAATGTGCACAGACGTTGATATGAGGCTAAGTCTTGGGAGCAGTTGAGATCTTGCTTCATTTTTGCAAGCCAGTGCACTGCAGACTTTCATCACAGATAGTAACATTCTTCCTACCACTACAACAGCCAAAGGTGATCCCTTGTCTCAGGACTAGTCTGGGGATATGACAGCTTTTAATGAATCCATTTAATGAGTCGGTGCAATTTTTTTAGAAGGTCTAGGCCTTTCATCAAATATTGCCAGCTCCACAGAAAGAAAAAGAAATGGCATTCTCAATCTGAGAGAGATTTCATTTGGGCAGTGAGAGGAGGAGAGGCATTCTAAGCAATGACTCATAGAACTTTAATCATTTTTGGAATACCTTGCTGATTTATCAGGGTAAAAGAGTGGCTGCTTTAATAAAGTAGGAAGGTAGAAATTGTAAAGATGCCTCCTTCACTGGTGTATTCAAAGTAAGGAACCAGGAGGTTTATTATTTCCTTTGAATTTACACATCTTGAAAAGGGTGTATTGAATGTGACTACCATGTTATCCATAATTCTATAAAAATCATTCAAGTCTAGCTGGATCAAGGGAATATTCTCTGAGGTATTATTCCTTATAAAAAAATTGTTAGTAACGTTTATTAACAAGTATTGTGATGAATTGAAATTCTGATGCTACAGATTTGATGTAAATGGCATGAAAAATATATTAAGACTTAAAAATCCTTAATTTTTTTTTATGTTGAAGTAGTACACAACTGAAGATAGGGAAGAGGGCAAAGTTGAAACTTAGACAAAGAAATGAATATATCAGGAACTGCATATGGAATTCCATGTGTGGCAAAATTTTGACTAAAATCAACAGATAAGCCTAGAAAGTGTGAAATATATTTTTATCTGATGACAAAAGGGTAAAGATGCCATTGACATATAATATCTATACCTCATGCTATAGAGAGGAAGATGTATTGAAACACACAAGAAGAAAATGGGGATCTGTCAATATAAGGGGCTGATGTCAAACTTTCAAAGGAAACAAGAGTCTCATTCCTGTTGTTATTAATGTCATGAACTGAGGTAGATCATATTAATAATTAGAATGCATAGATATGTCTCTGCTTGCTATTGTTGCTATGACTAATGAAATGAAGAGTAGTTTTTTTTTTTTTAAATAAATTGCCCTAGACTTATTTGTCCATTTTAAACTATGTGTTTGGAGTCAGGTTCTATTGTGTATATACATGTGTATATAGTTGTTTTTACAAAGTTTGTATAACAAGGACATACACTATGAGACATAATTTGTGTGCTGGACCTCCCATTCCTTATTGAATGAATTTCCTCATCATACGTTTTCCCTCACTAACCCCCACATCCATACTTTACACTTTCAGTATCTCTTGCTATTTCATATTAAAGTTTGTTCAGGTATAACCTTAGATGCATCCATATGAGATCACTTCTGCTGCACTGTTTCTTGTCCATTAGAACTTTCTTGAGTCATGTAATTTAATTTTTGAGTCCTGTTGTTCACCCAACTCTAGTAACTATAAATTGCAAATGAGATGATTTGGACACAGGGAGTTTATTAGACCAGACTCTCATTTTAATAATCATAGGATAATGCAGAATGTCATTGCTTGTCTTCACACTATGAATGCCACTCATGAGTGGAAGATATCAATTCTCACCTGTGCTTCCCAGAAATAAAGTGAGAGATGATCCAGTAGTGAACCATAATGTAGAACCAATAGTTTTAATGCAGACAGAAAATTGGTTTCACACATCTATGACACAGATTTTGTTTTTTAGGAACAGACTGTTTAAGAACAATTTTAGGTATACACAAAAATTAGAGGAAAGTACAGAGTTCCCTTATATTTTCCCATTCCCATTGATCTACATTATCCTTGCCAGTTTTTCCACTTCTTGCATTAGTGTGGTATGCAATTGATGAGCCATTAATAACATCATTAACTAAAGTCAGTAGTCTGCATTAAGGTATTACTTTTCAATGGGTTTAGACAAATGCATACTGACAGATATTCACCACCAGAGTTTCATACATAACAGTTTTACTGCTGTGAGTAATAGATTGATTCAAAGACAGGTTTGCCTCTAAATCCCTCGAAAGGGTTTTCATGTTCCCAATTTTCTTTTCTGTCCTCCCCATTTCTTAATTTAAAATAGAGGGTGATTTAGCGGGTTGCATCATCTTTCACTCTAATTCTTGCAAGACTGTGGTACCTATAAAACGTGAAGCCATGTTGCTTGTCCTCTCTGTCTGCTCACTGGGAATAGCATACCATTGTGGCATGGTGAGTAGTTGTATGTGCTCCATTCCCTTGAAGATGGAAAGCACTGTGCATGAATTTGAGGTTGTTATGGAGTGTAGATCATTAGCTATTCATCAGCTACAAGACTTAAAATACTTGGTGGCAGAAAGCACTTTAAAGTAGGAGTTAAAAAGTGTAGATCTACTTATGCTCCCTTTTGGGGCATATATTTGAATTTAAAAGAAGTAGGTACTGGAGTCAAAGACAGGTTTGCTAATGTGCTAGCTAAATTTTGGAAGGTCTCCTGAAACAACAGAGATAGATTCCTGTATGGTCCTGTCACTGTCACCATCTCCTTCTCCATCCGTGGGTACATTTGTCAGCACACTTATCTCTAGTAAATTGACTTGTATTCTCAAAAGTCCTCTCCTGACATTCATTTAATAATTTATATGTGCTTTTAATATTCTTTTTCATAAGTTTAGCTGTTGGCTGGTCGGGGTGCCCAGGGTATCATTTCTACCATCTAGTTATCGAATGCTCTGTCATAAATCAATATAACTTTAACTTCTTGACTGGAATTGGAGAACGGACCAATTCATTGCCAAGGATGTTCTTTCACAAACTGTTTCTTAAATTTACTGAGAGAAAAATACTTTGACCCACAACAGCAAAATTATAACTGAGAGCACTAGAGATTTTCCAGAATAAATTTTTGAAGCTCAATTTTGAAATTCTTTTGCTACAGGGAAAAACTCTAGCCTTGGATTCTCAATTCAGATACTTCTGTCACTGAAGCTGATGACAACACTAAGTTATATCGCCTCCCTCAATCTAGAACTTTAGAAAGGTTATTCTAAAAACAAGTGTCAACCTTAATTCTGCCCTTCTTTTAAGGACAACAATGGTGAATACCTTACCTAGATGACTCAGTAGTTCATTGAGATTATGGAAATATAAAGCTTAGAAGAGTGGCTGATGTAATCACAGATGTAAATGCAGCAAGACTCACATTTACTCAAGTGCCCCTGAACAGACAGGGCTTGAAACTCTTATCTCAAATTTCTTCTTAATGTTCTTCATTCAATCACTCAAAAACCTTAGCTGAACAACTAATAAGTAATCTCATTTTATTCATAATGAGTTGGGTGGATGCAAAGATGCATAAAAAATAGATTAGGAGTTCTTCACCTCATAGCAAGGAAGAAAATCAGTGCCAGTTAATGAAACTATTCCCTTTTACATTTAAATGTACCCTTGCACACTCTCTTTTGAGATACCAGGCTGAGGTTCTTTGAAGAACATTTCTCTTCTCCTGGATTGATGCACATAGGATTCTGCCAAGAAAATACTGCATGGAGTAGAAGGCAGGGACAGGGAAAGGACCTTCTCTTTCCTTGTTTGTGGTTCTTGTCAGCATTATTTTATACTATTTTTCACCTTAGCAGTGGCAGGTTGTTGTAGTCAGCTTTTTTGGTCACTGTGACTAAAAGAACTGACAGGAACAATTAGAGAAGGGAAATTTTATGTGGTGCTCACATTTTCAGAGGTCTCAGTTCATAGACAGTTGACTTCATTTCTATGGCCTCAAGGTGGAAGGGTGTGGGGAGAAAGGCAGCTCAGGTTTTGGCAAATAGGAAGCAAAGAGAGTATTCCTCCAGCCAGGGGCAACATGTGAACCCCAAGGGCAAGTCCCCATTGACCTACATCCTCCAGTCGCACCCTATCTATCTACAGTTACTAGCCAGTCAATCCCTATCAGTAGATTAATCACCTGTTGATTAGGTTAAGGTTCTCATGATCCAATTCTTGCATTGTCTAACATGTGAGATATTGGGGGCACCTTAAACTTAAATTCAAACACATGTGGTTCAAATAGCATCTGATTCCTGCTTGTAGCAGCTTTTGGTACTCCCAGAACTAGACTCATTGCCACCACTGGATAGGAGCACCAGACCATGATTCACATCCTCCATCTGGCAGATTCTTACATCCTCCACAAGTAAGTGTCTTTGAGAAAGCAAAATATTTCCGAGTCTTCTGGCTTTCCTCAAGGTGAAAGAGCACTTCAAGATAGAGAATATAGATGAAAGGTTTTCTCACATCACTTTTCTAAAGGCACTTATCAGAATCTGAGAGATAATAGAAAATGAAACAAGGAACACCCCAATATTCCCCAGCCTTGTGGATGACAACCACTTTAAGCTTTTACTATCTTTTTTTTTAACTTGATGTTCCCTTCTTGTATTTTCTGTTCCCCAAGAAATGTATTAAATTTTCCATCAGGATAACTGTTGTGCTGTCTCTTTTCCTGACTTAATACTGATTGAATAGATTTGATACATGGAGGGGATAATGGAAGATATGATACTAGAAATCAAGGGCTGGGCCCAGGGATGTAAAATGCTGACATCCTTGGCCTTGAGCTCAGAACTGAGGTATTTGCTACTAGTAAGAGGCATATTAGTAATCTAGCATTTGATGGCTTCCCCAATTAACCAAATCGCTAACTGTGTCTACTTTTAATGAACAGCCTTCTGAAGAAACTTCCAGTCACCAGGGGTAACTTTCCTTGACTTTTGTTCTTAATAATGATTACAAGGTCATAAGATGGAATACTTGTTTTAACTTCAATTGAGAGCTTATACTTTAAAAAAAAAGCACATACAAGCCAAAAGACAACCCAGTTCATCAATTTAAACTGTGAGATCAAATCACTGAAAGAGAATCAGCATCTAAGGCCATCTGAGAGGGTTCAGTTTAAACTGAGAAACTTAACACACTGAGTTTCCTTGGTTCTCCCTCGAGAGCAGCAGCTGTCCCTCCTCTGCCTGGGGAAACCAACCCACTCTGGATTGCAGATCTAGTAGTAAAGCTGAGCAGTCTGCCCTGCAAAGGTTACACATTTTCCTTAAGACTCATCCTTTCCCCTTGCCATCTCTTGACTTATCAGACTAAGATCTCAAAATGCTGTGAAAGGCTATGTACAATACATGAACCAGGAAAAAGTGACTTTCACACCACAGTAATTCAAGATTTTAATAATGATTAAAAAGCCCCAAGACTATTAAGGTACAAGATCCAAGGAGAACTAGTGAAAATATGACAAAACATAATGCTGAATTGAACTGAAATTTAATTACAAATGCTCTGACAAGGGATCCTTTATTTAGAAGGTTTCCCTGCAAAGTTGAAAATAGCATTGAGTTTTCCTGATGAGTTGGATGAAATGTATAAAATGTCACTTGAATTATCATGGGGTTATTTCCTGATAAACCATCAAAAGTTTAAAATATTGGGGCTGGAATTTTAGTTCAGTGTTAGAACACTTATTTAGTACCTGGGAGGCACTGGGTGTGATCCTTAGCACAACATACAAATAAATAATATAAAGATATTTTGTCAATAATATGTTTAAAATATTGTAAATTGATAAAACATTTAATATACCTAATGCATAGCTTACCAACACATTATTCTGTAGAGTTTTTGTTGCTTCCCTCTTAGACTATGAGGTTGACTGGAAATCTGTTCATTGGCACTAGGACAGAATTACAAGAAAGTATTAAACCATATATGAATATCCATGGAAAAGATCAGAATTCAAAATTCAAAGTATACGTTCTACTGCCTATATGTACATATATATATAAAACTTTTACAATATCATAAAGAAAATTGTCAAATCATAATAAATCATGAAGTATCTGTATTCATCAGTAATCGACAGGCAAGGTAGATGAAATGCCAGAACTTACTTACCATAGCTTAGAGGAAAGAATGCAAAGACTTAGTGAGATAGGAATGGCAGAGCAGATTTATTACTTACAAATTGCATCCCTACTCTCTCCCACCTTGTTATCACCCAGAGAACTCAGAAGATACGCCACTGACTTAGTGTTATGGTTTGGATATGAGGTGACACTCAGAAGCTCCCTTGTTGATTCAGGAATGTTCATAAGTAAAATGATTCAATTGTAAGTACTGCAACCTAATCAGTCATTACTAATTTGAATGAATTAACTGGGTGGTAACTATTGGTAAGTGGGGTGTGGCTGGAAGAGGTGAGTCACTGAGGGCATCCCCACAAAGGGTTCATCTTCCCTGTAGTCCTTTCTCTCTCGCTTTCTCTCTCTCTCTCTTTCTCTCTCTCTCTCTCTCTTCTTTCCTTCCTGGCTGCCATGAATGGAGTGGCAATCCTACACCTTGGCCTTCCACCAGGATGTTCTGCCTCACCTTGAGTCCAAAACAATGGAGTTGAGGGAGTTGACCCACAATCAATTACACCTCAGAAACCATGAGCCACAAATAAGCATTTCAAAATCTAGGTTGTTCTAGTCAGATGTTGTGTTCACAACAGTTAGTAGATGATTAACATAGAAATTGGTACTGAGAAGTGGGATCGTTGCTATGAATAATCTGTCCATGAAGTTCTAAAGACTTTGGAGATGATTTATAGGAGAAGCTTGGAAGAATTTTCAAATTCAGGCAGATGAAATTTTGGAATTTTATAAGTTGAGCTTAATGGAAAATTCTGGTGGGTGCTTAGAAGACCAGAAGGCAGACAGTAAAGACTGAACTCATGAGATTTCAGAGGGGAACAGTGCTTCTGTTGGGAATTAGACTAGAGGGCACTCATGTTATATTCTGGCAAGGAACTTGTCTACATGTTTCTCATGTTCCAAGACTTTGCATGAGACTGAATTTAAAGGTAATTGACTAATGGATCTGGTGGAGGAAATTTTAAGACAACACAGCCTTCAGGCACTAGGATGAATTTTGTTGCAAACTTTTAGTCAGGTTTACTGTGAGAATCAGGAGAAGAAATCAGAGCTGAATGGTTTTTAAAAGTTGTAGTTTGATCAGAAAAGTGCTTTTAAAATTGGAACCAAGAACGCTATGGTACTTAAAGAAATTATAGTACCTAAAAGGATGCTAAGTGCTTTGCACAGAGATGGTAGAAAAAATGGCTTCGGGGTATGTCAGAAATTTATAAGATCCCATTTATCCCAGGTTCAAAGGTATAAATATAAAAATATATTTAATAGATTTTCAGAGTACCCTGATCAAATCAGGGAACCTAGGAAGCTGTTTCTCCAGATTTTTTTGACCTTGCTCAACTTGTCAGGCACTCATAAGTGACTGCAGTCATGTTTCCAAGGAAATCTGCTACTGCACAAACTGAAAGCAGATTGTGACATAATCCACAGGTGTTGGTTCTTCAAGAATGAAGTATGCTAGAGTTAGGAGGTCTCAGAAGATTCTACTGAGATTTCAGAGGAAGGCCTAAGACATCAGGCGAAGTATAACAGGACCAAAATACCTGTGGGCTGATCCTGTGAGGGTGATAAGTGAAGCTGTGAAGATGAAGCCAAAACTAGAATGGAGACACCAAGAATAAAGAGAGGCCAATAAAGTGAACCATCTCCCAGCACAAGTTGCTGGTATTAAAGAGAGAAAGGATAAGATAGGCCATGTGTTCTGCAACTGGCAAGGCCAAAATACCAGGCATAAAACCCCTTTGGAAATCACATTTTATTAATACTCTCCCCAAATATTGAAGAGTTGCTAAAGAAATTTTGTAGCTGGGTTTGGTCTTGTTTCAGTCCCATTCCTTCTTTCTGTGGCCATTTCACTCCCTTTTGTTATGAAAATGTTTATACTCTACCATTGTAATATATAAATATCTGCATATATATATATATATATTTTTCATTTTTACTGTCTCACAGCCACCTTGAGTCTCAGAGAAGACTTTGAACTTTGACTTTTGAACAATGCTGGAACTGTAAACAGCATGGGACTCTCAAAGATGAATTAAATGCCTTTAGCATTATCAGAAGAACATGAGCTTTTGAGGATCAGGGGCAGAATATTATGGTTTAGATATGAGGTGTCCCCCAGAAGCTGCTGTGTTAATTCAAGGGAGTTGAAAGGTGAAATGATTGGATTGTGAGATCTGTAACCTAATCAGTCCATCCTAATTTGAATGGGCTGATTAAATGGTAAGGGTAGTCAGGTGGGTCATGGCTGTAGGAGGTTGTTCTCCCAGGGCATACACTAAGAAGGTTAATATTCCATGGAGACCCTTCCTCTTTCTTTTTCTGCTTTCCTTCTCTAATTTGTTCTTGTTGGGTATTATGATCACAGCAATGAAAAGCTGTCTAGGACATTAAGGTATTAAAATATTAATAGAAATGTTATGCCAGAATATTTCAAATATCATTGCCATGCTTTATAGTACTATGTATGGTTGTTCATAAATGATGGTGGGACATACCATCACTGAGATGAGCTCCCTAATTTCAGTGAATATGTAGGGTTTCTAGAGTAATAGAAGCTGAGTAACAATACCTAACTGCCCAATCTAGGAAGATCACTCATCTAAACAACAGGGAAAAGGTCATAATCAGGGTATTTTTATACGAAGAGATCTTTGCTTTTGGCCAATTGCTCAAACTTCACACTACATTTTATTGAACATATGCAATAAAAAGAAGACAGGTTATCTTTGTGACCAAAACCCAGACTTGTGTATCCATCATGGCAAGTCATCTTTCTTTCAATTCCCCTAGCAAAACCAGGCCTGTTGACTTATCTAACAACTTGATTGTGTAGTATGGTCCATTCCTTGAGTTGAGACTGATCTCACTGTATCAAGTACACTATACATTTCCCTTTATGTTTTTTCAATGGAATATGGCACCACCGTACTGGAATGACCAAGATGGAGAAGAAAATATCAATTCCGATAATTACTCCTTAGATCTAAAATGATGTTAATTTCTTCTGACTTCAAATATGCTTTGACCTCCCCAAACTGGGGATTATGGTGGTTAAGCTACATGTGAGTTTTGAAGTACACTCAAGCCACAGTGAGATCAGTTATTTTGTTTATCATGCTTGTGAATATTTCTATAAACTCTAAAAATATACTTATTATAAAAATAGCTGTGTAATAGTAGCAATCTTGTATTGGTTCTTTGACTAATATTTTTATGAAAGGAAGAGCCAAATGAATGTTTCTGGAATTTTCTCCCCTCTAAAATAGCAAATGTAATATGGTATGCAATAATTGGTGATTTTTGCACAAGAAAATTGTCATGAAAAATAGGAGAAGCTATAAAGAATTACTTGCCTTTTACTTTGCTCAAACTAAAGAAGGAATTCAGAAGACTGGATATTTAAGATGTCTCTAAACTGGTGAGAAATATGCAAGAAATAATTGTAGAGAAAAGGAGAACTTTCCGAGTGACTATGGATAATTGGAGAAAATACAGAGTACCAACTTGCTGGAGTAGAGAATCTTAAAGAAAATGGGAACAATTGTACAGGTGAATGAATTACCAAAGTATATTGTGTATTATGCCTGGATTTAGGATTTTTGTGGATGATTAACCTTTTAAATCTATGGTGTGGCATGCTCTGATTTTTCCAAGACTTAAGTAGTTATATTGAATACTAATAGATTAGACTTGCTTTGAGCCCTTTCTGTAATTGGAGAAAATGGAAAAAAATATTTTGGGTGTAGCTTCTCAATATTTTCTTTCATTTCAAATGTTAATCTGATGATTAGATTGACATGTTGCTAATAAGAGTTCCAGAGCTCTTTTGGGATGACTATACACTACATATAATGCAAATAAATGACGAACCTAAAGCAATAAAACTCCTTTAACCTATCAGTTATTATTTATGCATGCAAAGTGCACTTCTGATCTGTATCAACTAGCTGTTTAAAGTAAGCTCCTCAATGTTTACTTGAATCTCAGCAGTAAAAGATTTTCAAACTTAATGGCACTAATTGCAAAGTATCCACTGATACTTAAGTAGATTCCCCTTTCAATTTTATGTACTTAATTATTAAAAACAATGAGTGGGCTCATTGTCAATAATTAAATGGAGTGATAGTAAAGAAGAATACGGCTATTCTACTAAGACTGAACCAGATGCACTTCAAAATGGTCATTGACAAGGGGGTGTTGTTTATGTAGCACATATTAACTTGCAAATTTCAGACTTGTAAATTGTAGGCTATTAATGTATTTAGGAGATTTTTATATATGAACTATGACAAATGTTATGTGAGAGTGTACTTTCTGTTGACCCCAATTTATTTTACACATGCATTCTACATGCTGCTTATTTCTGGTGTTTGTTTTGTTTTGTTTTTTGGTACTAGAGATTGAACCCAGGAGTGCTCCACCTCTGAGGTACCCATCCCAGCCCTTTTATTTTTTTATTTTCAGACAGGGTCTCACTATATTGCTGAGACTGTCCTTTAGTATGTGATTCCCCTGTCTCGGACTCGGGAGATGCTGGGATTATAGGTGTATGCCACTACACCTGGCACCACTCCCTATTTCTTAACTTTAAGGTAATTAAAAAATGAAAAGTCGATGTGGAGGTGCTTGTGCATTTTTTTCTCCCATGTTAACAATTCCTGGATAAATGATCACCTCAGTATAATTTAGATCTCTTTGCCACTTTCATGGATAGTTTTTCCTGTGTTGCAGAAAAATGATCTAGGTTTCAGGAATTAGGATGCTATGCAAAAGCTCTTTCAGTTCAAAGTATGACCTACTGACAGGCAGAATTCACACAAACTGTAAGCTTATTAGAACTGACAGAAAATACCAGGGTCTACTGAATTAATAGCTACATTTTAACAATATATCAGATGATTTGTAGGCTTATTCAAAATGTAGAAGCACTGAATAATAATAGTTCTTCTATGAATGAAACTTAATTTTATTACTCTTATTAAGTCATGTAAGTAGATCTTTTTATTTTTATATTTTTTTATACTGGGAATTGAACTCAGGTGTACTTTACCACTGAGGTAAATCCCAACCCTGTGTGTTCTGTGTGTGTATGCATAGCTTTTTATTCATTCATTCATTCATTCATTCATTCATTCATATCGGTACCAGTGATTGAAAACAGGGACACTTAGCCAGTAAGCCATATTCACAGTCCCCCCACTTTTATTTATTTATTTATTTTTGTGAGACATGGTCTCACTAAGTTACTTAGAGCCTCACTAAATTGTTGGTCTGGCTTTGAACTTTGCAGTCCTCCTGCCTCAGCTTCCTGATGGACTGGGACTACAGGTGTATACCACCACACCCAGGTATTTATTTACTTATTTTTGAGACAGAGTCTCCTTTGCCAAGGCTGGCCTCACACTTGTGATCCTCCTGCTTTAGTCTCCAGAATAGCTTGGATGTGCACAACCATACCTCATCAATCTTTTAAATTTTTTAAAAAATTACTCAATCCTTTTTTTAATCTGCATTAAGATGATAAGTACAAAAATAAAGGATAAATGTACAATTTGTTTTTGGACTGATAAATATTGCTGCCAAGAATGCAAAAATAGTAATAATAATTCCTAAATAGTAATTACAATATTTGTATATGTATTATAGATTTTAGCAGTGCATAACATTCTAGTTACTTAATTCCATTAAATATCTGCTTCATAATGCTAAGTGCAAGTGAAGCACTTTTTAAATACACAGTATATAAGTTAATTTTTGGTGACATGATGACTTTATGTCTGTTTCTATAATGTTACTTGCTAATTCTGTGCCACCTCTGCTTAAAATCTTAAGTACATGAACTGTGTTTACGTGTTTCCTCAAATATTATACATTCTTATTCTAGGAATCCTCCAGGCATTACTGAAAAGTAATATCTAACATGTCTTTGTGTAAAGGAATAAGCCATTTTGAAACTCTTGGTACTAATTTCTACTTCTTCTTTCAAGAGTTTATTACATATGTCAACTATTTTGGATGAAAAACCAATTCCTCTGAATTACTTTACCCTTTGGATTTGTGAATGTCAAAATAGGTCACCTGTTTTTGTTAGTTTTTATACCACTATGTCTATGAATTTTATAATCAAACTTATCTAAATTTATACCAGAGTACCTTTGAATATTGACTATCTCCATAAAAAATAATTGCATGTCCATCTTTTCATAATAGGTGATTAGATTCAAAACTTATGGTTCTGTTATTGCAATTATTATCATAAAGAACGTATTTTCAAATACAAAATATCAGACGTCACTTTTTCTTGAGAAAACCATGAACATTTTTTTTATATGGAAGTGAATTTATAACAAAAATGTTACAAGATTGATTAAATCACTGATACATAATTCCTTGTTGAACCATGAGCCTGAAATTATTACAATGAAGAAAATCGTCTTTTACTGCTTTTCAGTCTTTTCCCTTTAGAGTAGACTTAATGTTTAGAGTTCTCTCTTGGGGTTGTACATAGTACACAAAAATATGATGCCAGTATCCACTTATGTATAATCATACAGAATCCTTATCTGCCCTAAGAATCCCTTGTGCTCCATGTTTTTGTTATTTGTTCCTCCTTCCCTGTAACTCCTGGCAACCACTAATCTTTTCACTGCTTAAACAGATTTGTCTTTTCAAGTATGTTTTATAATTGGAATCATTCAGGATGTGGCATTTTTTAGACTGGCTTTTTTTCTGTTAGTAATATGCATTCAGGATCCCCTCATATCTCTTAGTGGCCTTATAGCTCATTTTATTTTTAGTGGTTAAAATTATTTCACAGTCATGATATATGGAAGTTTATTTATCCATTCATTTATTGAAGGATACTTTGCCTGTTTAAAAATTTTGGCAATTATGAACAAAGCTGTTATAAAAATCGATGTCCTGAGTTTTTACTGATCTATGTTCTCAACTCATTTTGGTACATACCAAGGAATGTGACTGATGGATTGGTGGTATGAATATATTTAGTTTTGTAAGAAACTGATGATTTGACTCTCAAACTGACTGTATGACACTATCTTACATTCCTCCAACAGGAAATGAGAGTTCTGGTTTTTCCATAAGTTTATCTGCACCTATTATTGTCAATGTTCTGGATTTTTAACATTCTAATACAGGCATAGTAGTGTCTTACAGTTTTAATTTGCATTTTCATAATGATAAATGATATTCTTTGGTGAGTGGTTGCTTAGATCTTTGTCTCATTTTGTAGTCAGACAAACTTGCTGAGTTTGCAAGATATCTTCATATATGTTATGTAATAGCTTGTTCATATGTCTTTTGAAAATACAGTTTCCCAACATGTGGCTTACCTTTTCATTCTCTGGATGTTGCATATAATTTAGGAAATTTTAAAAAATCACTTTGGCTACTTGACAAAGCTTTAACAAGAAAACCTAATTTCTGGTATACCTTAAACTATTCTAATGGAGGAGAATGAAAAAAAAAAATTAGTCAGCTATAAATAGAAGAGTTGTCCTGAATTCTTGGTCCTCTGTGATTTCAATGTTTCCTCCAAAGCTCAATCTGAAATTTAATTCCCCTTGCAAGAACATTAAGAGGTGGGACTTTTAAGAAGTGATTTGGCCATGAGGTTATGCCTTCATGTGCAGATGCTGCTTTTGAAGAGTGCTGGTTTTGGCAGAGGAGCTCTCCTGATAAAAAGGATGGATTCAGCCCATGTCCCAGATCTAGAGTTGCATGTTCTTGCTGCTAATCTGTCATATGATGACAAAACAAAATGACCTTGACCAAAGGTAATTTCTGGACCTTGGAAATCCCAGCATCCAGAACCATAAACTGAATAAACTTCTACTATTTATAGTTTACCTAATCTCTGGTATTCTTTGATAGTATCAGAAAATAGACTAAACAATCAAGCTATTTCTAATTGAGATTATCTGACAAGACTATTTGTTGGAGTGAGCTGGTGACAGTTGAGATTACTCAAAATCTTTTTGCTACTGAACAACCTCTGACTTTCAAAGTATATTTGCTTTCTTTTGACAGTGTAAAAGTCAATAGATAATTCCTAAGATATTATTTTGATCCTCAAATATCACATCTTACTTTATCAAAATTTTATTTGGCTTGAGATTCCCATTGAAACATGAAGAACCATTAAAAATGAATTACATGGCTGTGGCTGTCAATGCAGGTATTTATAAATGGGTTATGAAAATAGAATGTCCCTTCTGACTATTTAAAAGTCATGAAAGCTCATAGGATGATATGTTATTTTAGGGCAAGTTCCTTTAAAAAGCATGCCTGTCAAGCAAGAAATCCAGAAATCTGTGACAGCATGGGAGCCTGGTGGCAAAGAGTGCGCTGATTCAGTCCTTGAATTTTCCATGACGCCTTCTCACCTGCACTTAGCAGCTGTTTATTGCTTGCTTCACTGGAGCATATGATGCTGAACCAAGCCATGGGTCAATAAAGTCATTTACAATGATCAACCCTCTGAGTGAAAGAGGCGATGAATCAACCAAAACTCCTTTAGGCAACAGACCTGGAAGGGAAATTTTGCACTTTAGGTAGTAAAGTATAATCAAATGAATCAGCATCCTGCACATCTCTCTAATTAATTTTACTACCTTTGGAGAGGCACACAGCAAACTTTTAAATGCTTTTTTCCTTCACTGGAGTTGTTAGTGGATAGACATCAAACTATGCAGAAAACCTTTAGCCCTTCACCTTGAGAATTTTAGACAACCAGTTCTTGAATTTTCTGTTATAAGGTTTGAATATAGTGTTAGCTTTAGTATTCGTATTTCTCCATAATATTTTCCTGTTGATTTAAATTAGAAATGTATTGTTTGTCATTATTATAAATGATATTAGTAATTAATGTTTTGATAAAACCATAATAACAGCTATACTTTTTGAGTGCACAGTAAGTACCATTAACTATGTTTTTATGTGTATTATTTCATTTCACCTTCACAACATATACTACGAAGTATATGATGTATTCTGTCTCATTTATGGAAACTTGGTTGATAATGAAGTTAAACAAAATTTTAGCATTTTAAAGCTCATGGGTATATGGATAATTTCAAACTCAATTACAAGCCTTTCAGTCTTAAAGTTCACACATTTAGTAATTTCATTTCTATCAAATAATGGCATTGATTTATATATTTGTTAATAAAGTGAACATTTAATTGCTTAAAACTGCAATGTGCTTCAAACTATTTAAAATGAGTGCTCTGTTATATTCCACAGTGCTCCAAATTGAAGTGTGAAATAAAACAGCAAATTATTGTGTTTATGATTGACTCACATGAATGACATTTATTATCCAATTGTAGCAATTAACACTTTTGGAGTCCAGGGAGTGTGGTATCACACCAACCATTTCTGTGTCGTCTGACTTAATATTCATATCAATCTCTCAGGGTGGAGATGTGACAGTGAAATTCAACAGATGATGGACTGATATTTACCAAGTAAATATAAAAATGAGGATAAAAATTAATACAATCAAAATTATATAATTTTTATCCTTGAAATTCCTAAAATTATTAGAATACTGATTTTCTTTTTCTTACTTTCATATTGGCAATAGTTTTGTACTTAGGCACAAATGTGTGTGACATGGGACACCATCAGAGAGGTAAAATATTTAGATCCCTTGTGGGAATTAAATCCATTTGACCCATAAATAATGGTGCAAGATTCCTATAGAAATGTATAAAGTCAACCACTGTTAGTTCAGTGCTACTATTTTGATTAGTCACAGAGATAGGTGCTTTTGCAATTTACAAATATTTCTTCAGGTAAGATAAAACCACATGTAAATGCAGATAATGTAGTCCTCATTTAATGAGTGTTCAAGGCAATAAACTAAAGTCCCAAACAGTGTTCTATGCATGTTAAATGAATGGCATTTAGAGATGAAAGGGGCTATTTAGGGTTATTGTGGTCCCATAACCCCTTACAAACAGAATATAAATAAAGCAAATGACAACTGAGGTTTCCTATACCCTCTTAAAGTTGGATTTATTTGATATCAAGCTACTTTCCAAAACTTCAAACTATTGGAAAGTAAGCCTTTTCCATGAATTCCATGAATTCTTGGTGCAGGAAGACTCTCATTACATAAAATCTTACACTAGCCCTTGAGGTTTTTTATTGTAAAATTGAATGAACATCCTGGACTTAATCTTTAAGGTTTTTTGTTTGTTTGTTTGTTTGTTTGTTTGGTGGTGGTGATTGTGGGCTGTATTTTTGGTTAGGACAGAGCATTCTCTCCTAGGTATCCACAAATAAAATAAAAATGTAATAGCACTCCTGTGTCTCTCTGTGAGGTCAGTAGGGTAAAATCCTAACTTGAAGATCTAGAGGAAGTGAATACATCACAGGAATATTGCAAATTCTGGCTTTGAATCACTCCTGTGTGCAGTGTTTTCATCCACCAGATCACCTGGGGTTTTACTCTGGCCCCTTATTGCATGTGGTACTTCAGTTCATGGCAACCGCGAGGCTTAACTTGTTCTTTCTGCGTGACTCTCCTGCAGCTCTCACCTTCCTACATTATTAAAGACAATGCCAAGTTTTCTCACTTTGTATTCTCCAGCTATTCATCTTTCTCATATTCTTCTTTGCAAACTCTAGTCTAAAATATAAAAGCTGTCTGAAGGACCAAAAAGAACCCTTTTTTATATATCAAGATTCACTCTCTTTAAGAGGTACAGGTGTGTGTGTGTGTGTGTGTGTGTGTGTGTGTGTGTGTGTGTGGTTGTGGAAATGTTTGTGATTTTTGTTTCTAATTTGCCCAAATTGTGCTGTAAATGCCTAAGAGCCGAATTGTGATGATATAGAAAGTGCCAATCTTTCACCAACTGATCACTTCCTTTTCACTGAACAGTTTAAGTTAATGAAAACAATAAACTGTGTCAGGTGGTTTTGATGTAATTTATACCAAGGGAGAGCCGGAATCTCTCTAATTCTTGTTTACTTGGTGTTAGAAATTTCGCTTGCCCTGTAGCCAGTCACCAATGTTTCCACAAATGTTTTCCTTGTTTGTTGTAACTATCTTCTTAGGAGCCTTCACCATCCTAGTCATTAGTTCTTGAACCATTTTTTCTATTGTGCTGGTAAAAATATGGTGGCCAGAACTTAACCCCATGGTACAGATTTGGTATCATTATGGAAGATGGGGGATTTTGCATTTCCCTAATTTGAAAAGCAAAAATTATGTTACGGAAGACATATAGTTCTTTCTTATAGATACAAAGCAATTATTGAATTTTTCAACAATAATATCCCTAAGTATTACTAATATATCTTCCTGGATGTGTTTTTATGTAACTAAAATAAAAAATTTCCTGTTTTTTATTCAATGTTTGTATTATCTCAATGTAATTTTTAAGTGGCAATGTTTTCGGATATTTTCACTTCTAATGTCTGTCTATACTTTGTTTACATTTGCTATAAAATTTTCTTATTATATGAAACAAAAAACAGGAAACTATTTCCCATGAAATTGATTATGACCAGTTTTTATTGCTCACTACTCTCAAAAATATAAAAATTCATCCTGAAATCATCAATTTTGTTTTTTTCATTAAATAATTTGGGAGTTCTAAAGGGTATTTTTATCCTCTAATATTTCAAAGACATATGCCTGTTTTCTTTGAAGATTAGGTTGTTCCATTTCTGTGGTATATTATTTATGATAATCTTTCAATTAGGAGGTAATATATCCTTCTGCTGTTCCCAAGCCAAAGTAATTATAAGAACATGTCACAAATTACCTGAAGTCATCACATTGTAAAGAAAAATGTCTCCAGCTCTAGAGGAGAAAATGAACACACACACACACTCACACACACACACACACACACACTCACACACACACATATGACAATCTTGTATTAATATACTACTTATTTTGATAACTATTTATTTACATGTTCCAATTTTTTAAACTTAGAATCAACCATCAAAGAAATGAACAGAGGTAGTTAATTATCCACTGATGATTTGAAGGAGGCCAAAATCTTAAAGTAAAATGTATAAAAGTCCCAAAGTCTTGAGAGTGGAGGAAACACTTTTCCGCTGGATTTGTGTTAAGCATGCCCCTGAGCACATGGGAGCAATCCAGAAGATATCTCAATGGGCCCCTTTGTGTCAATAAATAGTGGCCATTTGTCAGGGACTAGACTATCTAGAATTAGAGCTTCTCAAAGTGACGGACTTCTGTCTTTGAACTTTCTCAAAGTGATTGATTTTAATGGTCTTATATAGATTATACTGCAAAGGTCCCTTTAACAGATTTGTCTCCTAAACAGAGAATGTCATTAAATGGAAGGTCTTTTAGACTTGTTGGATACTTTAGGAAGGTACACATATTTTTTAGACTGAAGTCTGTCCAGAGAGTAAGATGCAAGTTTAATTTCTCTTTAAATAATTTTATGATTCCACTACAGATAGTGACAAGTCATACTTTACCATCCATCCATACTTTACACACCCTATATGTGATATTCTATTAGTAATATATAGAACCATAGAAGGTAGGAAAAACACTTAGAAAATCACAAGGAATCAGTGACGGTTTGTTGTGAGGTATTGATGTAAAAGAAACAGAAGAGACAAGATAGCATTTCTTTGGCTTTAGAAATTGGATAAACAGAAGTTCAAAACCAGAAATTGCATTCTAAAAAGGGAGAAACTATTTGAAAAGCAACATAAATGATAAGATTGCTCTGGAGTATTATTTAATTGGACATATGTGAGAGAAAGCATATGCAAATGAAAAGGACCTTTGGGAATTTAGTCTTACATTTTCAGGAAGATATGGGAGTAAGTGTCTCTTATTTTTGATAGATGAATTCATTGATTATTCGATGATAGCTGAGGGCAGAACCACAGCAAACATTAACACTGAAAATCAGCTTGTTTATGAAGAACCTTAAAAGTAGGGCTGAAAAAGAATGTTAGAAAGCAGAAGAACTTGAGAGCAATAATTGTTAGGAAGTGTAAAATAGAAAGAGTGATTGAGGGACTGTCCTGGTGATTGACTGCTCTCACAATTCAGTCCAAACCTTGAGTTCTTAAAACAACGACGATCACTGTTGATTCCTTAAGGCTTTTGATTGTCAGACATTTTTCAAGTGTTTGGCTTTGTTAGTCTTGTTTGCCTTACTCAGTTCAGGCTGCTATAACAAAGTACCACAGATGCAGTGACCAAATATCAAACTTTTATTTCTCAGCATTGTGAGCACTGGTAAGTACAAGAGCAAGATGCTAGCAGGTTTGGTTCATGATGAAAACTATCTTTCTTGCTTAAAGGTGACTTCCATCTCAAAGTGTGGTGACCCTTCCATCACAAAGGATTTCTTTGTGTGCGAAAGGAGAGCTCTGGTCTCTCTTCCTCCCTTTTTTGGGTTTGGGGATACCAGGGATCAAACTCAGGGGCACTCAGCTACTGAACCACATCCCCAGCCCTATTTTGTGTTTTATTTAGAGACAGGGTGTCACTGAGTTGCTTAGCACCTCGCTTTTGCTGAGGCTGGCTTTGAACTCACGATCCTCCTGCCTCAGCCTCCTGAGCCGCTGGGAGAACAGGTATGTACCACCTCACCTGGCTCTCTTCCCCTTTATATAAGGACATTAATCCCAATTTAAGAGTCCAACTTCATGTCCTCATCTGCACCTGATTATGTCCCAAAGGCCCTATCTCCTAAAGCCATCACACTGTGGATGAGATCTTGAACATAAAAATTTGGGAGGTGGGGACACCAATCTTGAGTCTGTCACTAGAGCAAGGGTCTCTAGTGCAGCGGGGAAAGATGACAGCTGGATATACAGCAGCTGCAGAGTAGTGATGCATCTCTCTTCATTTGGTATCAAGGTTTCTCCACATGATCTCTTCATTTGGGCAAATTTGTTCTTCCTTCCTGCAAGGTTACTTCCAATAATGGGTTTGCTCACCTGGTGACACATGGTGCTGAGCAATTGTCCAGCACAGAAGCTGCACAGGACACCTGTCATGACCTTGCCTCAGAAATCATCACGTGACTTCTGTCAGGGTTCTCTTGGTCACAAACCCATCCAAATTAAAGCAAGGGTGAGGGAGAGATTCTACCTCTTGATGGGGGAAAGGAAAAGTTCTAGGAGAGCAAGTAGAACAGGAAAAAGTTTCTGTCTTTTCAAAAGTCATTGTGCAACATTGAATGTGACCCAAATTTGTCATCTGTGAGAGAGATATCAAATACAGATATGTCTAAAATACAACCATTAGATTTATCCCTAACAGGGGCCATTATACAGCCAGAAAAAATAAAAACAAAAACAAAAAACAGTGATGCAAGAACTCAATGGGAAGTGGGAAAGTAGAGAGAAAGAGTGAAAAAAACCTCTTGGTGAAAACTGAAGATAATGAAATTTAGTGTAGATGATCTAGCAGGTTTAACTTTTCAATGACCGGCCTTTTCATATGAGAAAGACTTGTGCTTGTTTGTATGCTGAGAGGAAATGCATAGCACATGGGTTGGTAGATGATGACCCTTGGGTCAACTCTGGCCAACTGCCTGGTCTTGTAAAAAATGTTTTATTGGAACATGACCACACATTCAAGCTTCAACAACAGAATAGACTGACCCATGCAGCCCAAAATATTTAATATTACTTAACAGACATTTTTTCTAAACCTCAACTAAAAGATATAATATTATAAAATATACATAAAAATTAAGGATGCATGAAGTGAGGTTCCTGAGGAACTGGTAATATTTTGCATTTGAATGTTTTTCAACATTCTACTAATGTAGTATCCAGTACATGATAGCAGGCTCTGAAAAATACTTTTTAAAGAATACGTATAAAATAAGAATAATGATTTTCCTGATAGCTCCATCATTCTTTAGAAGTGAAAGACAGAACAGATATAACTGATCCAGATTTGATTTCCACTGAAGTGTAATGTAGAGAAGGATCAAATTTATAAAAGCAAGAGGCTTACCCTGCTTAAATTCCTGTGAAGTAGTAAGAAGTGAATTTATGAGTTTAAGCATAGGTAGAGAATGCTTTTCAGTCTTAGAAGGGATAAAACTTGAACCACAGCAAAGTTAATGAGTTTCCTGACATAGGCAAGGGTAAGTTTCTGGCCAAGTAGAATCTTAAATTCATTGAGTAGAATGTGCAACCTGGAATTTTCAATCTGTTATCAACATAATTACAGTTGACATCAACATAGTCATGGATCCTGTGAATGTAAAGTGGATCTTTACCAAGACTCTTTATCTATAACACAGAGGGGTTTCATCCTCATAATACTTTCTGTGAATGAAATTGGAAAATTCTGCAATATGACCATTAAATAATAGACAATTTTGGTTGTTGTTGCTTGTTTGGTTGAGGAAACCTCGTTTTTTTTCCACAAGGATAGAGTGCTAGTGATTTTTATTGACAATAGTAGGAAATGCTAAATATTCTGCAGCACCTGGATCAGACCTATTCACCAAGAATTCTTCTGACTACCTACTTTGTTAAGAAAGACTATGTAGTACTTTTAAGAATGAGCATAAACATGATATGAAATTTCTTTTAAATAAAAAGGAAAACACCTAGATTAAAATTGAAGAGCATTTTCAAAACCACCATATAAATTGGAATCTTTCCAGAGAAAAAAGAGATGTTTTAGAAATCGCTGCAAATGTGATAGCAGAATTTTTAAAACAGCCCAGTATACTAACAATTTAAATAGATCACTGAAAAGATTGCAAGGGAAGCTTGACCAGTTTAAGAAAAAAAAAAAATCACAGGATATTATTACTTGGAGACAATATTGAGAAAATAAAATTTCACATTGCTAAATCATTACGCAAAAAGGAAATTATTTTGCTTAAAGACATTTTCTTAGTTAATTCATTGTTTCTCAAAATGAATTTGTATACTTTTTGCTGAAATATTTCAAACCCTGACAATATTCAATTATATCAACAAATCATTATTCTTTTTAGTATTCATAAATACTGAATACATAATTGTAGCCAGAGAAGAAAAAAAGTAACTAAATTGAGTTTGAATAAGTTTCCAAATAAGTTTTTGGTGTGTGTTTGTGTGTGTGTGTGTGTGTGTGTGTGTGTGTGTGTGTATGCGGTTATTTTTTTCATATTTTACTTGTAAATATTTGGCAAACATACTTGTTATTCACTGATGTTCTTTGAAAATGCAATAAAATATTTTGAGTTGCTTTTTAAACTCTACTTACAAGTTTTAATATCTATTTCCTTGTTAAAGACATTGAGACTAGTTAGTAAATTGAAACAACTAAACATTTGGTGATTTGTTTACCTTATGTTGGCCAAAATAATATATACATGGAGTAAAAAACTGAGGAAGAGATCATGGGAACACTGTTCATGTAGTAGCCAAAGCAGTGATAACTCATTTAGAAACCAAGATTAGCATTAAACAAGGTCATGATCAAGGCTGTGGGAGAATTTCTTTCTGTTTTCATTAATGCTAAGTGGAAATCAGATAGGGCTGGTGTCATAAAATGCAAGAGGGTAATTACAACCTTAACTTGGAGTAATTAAACTAGCAACTTCCCTGGCAGAGGCAGAAGATGCTGGGTAGCAAGGTGCTGAAGACCTTGTCTTTGAGGGACTAAAAGAGCAGTTAGTAACTAAGACCTAATTACACACCCAGCATCATCTTTGTACAAGCTGCCTTCTAACCTAAATTTCTTAAATACAAGAAAATAAATGGTTTGTCATTAATGAATAAGAAAATTAAGAAACAGAGTCCCTCTAGAAACATTGTAGGTATTGTTTTATTTCTTACCTGAAGTTTCATATCAGAAATAAATTTATATTTGCTCCCAGTAGTTCTTTCACTTGTTTATTCTTGCACCCCTCTGAAAATATGTATTCATAACAAATTTCAAGAAACTTTGATCTTTTTGTTTTTGTTGTTGTTGTCGCAGGGATTGAACCCAACAACATTTAACCACTGAGTCATGTCCCCAGTCCTTTTGTCTCTGTGCGTATGTGTGTGCTTTACTGTATTTTGAGACAGGGTCTTGCTAAGTTGCTGAGGCTGGTTTTGAACTTGGGAACCTCTTGCTGCAAGCCTCCCAAGTCACTGGAAATTACAGGTGTGTGCCTCCTCACCTGGATAGATCTTATAGCATCACAAAATTATTATCACATACCTTCACAACAAGGGTTTCATTAGACTAAATTCAAGGTATCCACAGGTTGCATTTCTTTGTGGAGGCTCCAGGTCAGGAGGAGCTGATTTCTTGCTCCCTGAGGTTTTTGGCAGATGCTGATGATAAGGGTGGGAGGCCCAGTTTCTTTGTTGTCAGCTGAGGGCAGTTTCTATCTTCTGAAGTCTTCCTGCAGGACTTGCTCACATGGACCCTTCCTACGTTTTCAGTCAGCAGATGCAAGGCTAGACTTTTTTTCCTATGAAGTTCTCATTCTGCTCTCACTTGGCCATTCTCTCTGATTTTCTCTTCAACATTTAAGAGCTCATGTGCTTAAACGAAGCTCACCATTATAATTCAGGGTGATCTCTTTCACTTGATGTTTATAATTGTCACTTATGGGGCTCTGAGCTTTGGAAAATTTTTTCCTCCTTCGTAATAAGTCTACATATCAGGGTACAAAACTCTGAGAAACATGAACTTATAATATTAAATATTGACCTCTTTGTGTAATTTTGTCCCATCCTTAATGTTTGATGGTAGACATCCTTACTGTGAGTTACTTTTAGTCACCTGAGAAGTATTGAATTAGGTGTTTTTCCAGGCAAATCCAGAGAACAATGTGCTTGACACTATCAGAGCATGGACCTTGCACACTTTACTTACCTACCTACTCTTTTCCATTGGTGCTAGATATCTTCAATTTGCTCATTCAGATCTATCTCCAATGTCTCTGCTCTGCTCTTTCCATGGATTGTTAATGAGCAAGGGTGTCATGGACAAGTCACACCACCCTGTGCCTTCCAGATGAGTTTGTTTAACATAAAATTCCAGTAGAGGGGAGGGGTGGAGTTCACTGTATTTCTTCTTTTGCTCTTGTCCTGAAAGATTTGCCATGGGCTAGATGTGTATGCTGACTAAAAGGGATTGCCCCTCAAGGATGCCCTTCTCTAAAACTCTTTCTTAAATAAGTTCCATGTGCAAATACTTCTTATTTCTTCAAGCATAAGGAATCTGCCTTTAACAGTTTTACCTAGTTATTTTGCACTGTACCCATGACTTTGTAGGTGATGCATTTATTAAACAGGAATCAAATTGTCCTCATATTTTTCTCAGGGCTCTAGCTCAAATACTTCATGATGATAGACTCTTCCTATAAAATTTTATTTAATCTATTCAGTCTATAGCACAAAGTGTCGAAATAAATGTGTTTCTTTGGTGGACAACATTACTTGTTAGAGGTACTGAATAAATCAACATTAAAATTCAGCTCTAAAGAAAGAAAAGTATTAGTAGTCACAATATTATTATTTAGAAAACACATTTAATTTAATTTATTATTTTAAACTCTAGTTATTTGTATTATTATATATATGAAGATGACTTCAAACTGCAAGTGGTTTTAAAGTAAACATTTTGTTTTAAAATCATTTTTGCATTGATGACAAAACTCTGTTTTTTTTAAAATCATATTTTTGGTAGAAATTTAGCATGCATTAGCACATTTTAAAATGTGTTCAGTTTTGGTTTGATTACTTTTCAATAATGTAGTAGTTTTCTGTTGTCTTTGGATTGCACATAAACAGTAGCCAAGCATTTCTACCTAAACTTAATAACATCCAGTGTTCAGTTCTAAAATAAATATAATAAATTTCAAAATTGAAAAATTTTTGAGAGAAAAATTGTCTTCTGAATATTTAGATTAGTCAATAGACTCTAAAAAGGCAATTTAAATGGATGAAATGTCAATGTCTTTGTATTTAAAGATTTTAGATGTTAGAAAATTTCCATATTCACAATTTATTCAATATGTTATATGTTATTGATATTTTATCTTCATCCCTTATAAATATTTTGAAAAAGATATTTATATTTTTTGCTTTCTAAAAAGGAATTCACCATATATGAGTGATATGCTGGAGTGTCAGACATACATAATAGGACATGAGCAAGCACTGATTTACACCTCTTTATATGTGCCTGTAGACCTCTGTATCTCTCCATATCTACAGCTACTACCTTATATTAAAACAAACATAGGTATTTCCCAAAGTACTTGTCACAGGCATGTTGCTGAAAATAAATATCAGAGAAAGCAATCTCTATAACATAATGGGTCTTTGTATATGCAGTTTAGGGGTCATTATTTAGAAGGCAGATTTGGTGAAACTACATCAGCTTTCTCCAGTCATCAGCTCAGTTCCTTTCTCCTGTTTGATTATGGTTTGGA
Organism: Glaucomys volans; assembly: GCA_020662805.1. Taxonomy (NCBI): domain Eukaryota; kingdom Metazoa; phylum Chordata; class Mammalia; order Rodentia; family Sciuridae; genus Glaucomys; species Glaucomys volans. The sequence continues at coordinate 93,870 of JAJEJO010052742.1, read as the reverse complement.
CAAGCATAAAAAATCGTTGAAAGATCAATCTGTAGACAAGTAATAATAAGAAATGGATAAATTACTAAATGGATAAACTACTAAATGGCTTACCACCATTACCATAAAATTTGAAGAATATTACCAAAATGTATATCAACTTCATAAGTAATAGAGAAATAGCTTATGATTAGTTTGACTCCTTAATATGTTGGATTTTATATTTGTTTTTTAAACATTTTTAATAACTTCATCTTATTTATTTATATATTATGTGGTACTGAGGATCAAATCCAGTGCCTAACAAGCATTCTACAGCTGAGCTCCAACCCCAGCCCTTACATTTGTTTTGAAGATTATATGTGTCTTAGAGATTCTAGCCTATATTGCTTGACATTTAATGTCACTATATTGCTTGACATTTAACGATTGACAATGTCAATCATTCAAAACCTTGCTTTCTGTTAGAATTCCAGTCAATGGATAGAAGTTCGTGTTTCCTAAATAAAAATACTTTTAAAACATGTTTTTGTTTTGTTTTGTTTTGTTTTGTTTTTTCTCCTGGGCTAAAGTTGTGTTTTTTTGTTAGTCTAACTTATTTTCATTTTCTTATCTTTCCTGGGAGTCATCTCCTTTGATAAAGAGCCTATACTGGAATATTACTCTATTTTGCCTATGAATTCCAGCTTCCTTCATCATCTCTTTGTAACATGTTTGAGCAAAATCAAATTTGGCAGGACAAAGAGGGAAATAGGTTTAGCAATAAAGCTAATTGCCTGTGTTCTGAAAAATTTTGCACGTATCTGATCTTGATCTTTGAGAATAAACATTAGGGAATATTTCCTGAAAAAAAAAAATTAAAAACTCATAGCAAACATTTGAAAGAAAAGAAATGCATGTTCTAAATTACTAGAGTTTTACAGAAAAAAATGTGAAATAAAATTAGCTTTCACATTCTGAGAATATATACCTCTGAAAAATCTTGAAATAATCAGGCTTTACCTTCATTTTTCTGTAGTTGTTCAACCTGATCACACATGGTAGGAACATAAAAATAATTAAAATATACATTTGCTTTTGCCTAAATAGAATGAGCTAAAGTATTCCATTTTTTTTCCTGAAATGATAAGTAAGAAATTTAACCAGAAAAATTATAAAGATCAAAATAATCAGACAATGAAGTTTGGGGACGTCTTAAAAAATAAATAAATAAATAAAACTACTCCTTTCAAAAGTACACTAGTGAGTAGGTTTTCACAAGTGTAGTACAGACCAACAGGAAGTCATCTAAAATAGGAACTGCAGCAAGGGTAAAATGTGAATTTGCACTTTCAGGAAGCTTTATTAGAGAGGAATATAATATATAATCATTTTTTTCTGGATAAACTCTGAGAAATTTCATGCCAAAAACAAGAATGAGATTTCAAATCAGGGGTTTGAAATCTACACTCTGGAAGATTTAGTGGTTTTAAAAAAACCAAAAACCAAAAACCAGAGAGAGAGATAGAGAGAAGGAGAGAGAGAGAGAGAGAGAGAGAGAGAGAGAGAGAGAGAGAGAAGGGAGAATATACTGGAGAAAACAGTATGCAAAAAAATATAGTTTAGTACAGAATTTGTCTTCATAGGTATAAATATTGCCTCATAACTGACAGAAAACAAAAATGGGTTGGCAAGGAATTGAGAAAATAGAAAAATAGAATTAGGAGGAAAATAAGTAGGAACATAAATTCTCTCTTCTAAAACCAAAGTGAAATATAGAATAATATTTTAAACTAATTATTTTTCTTATTAACCTGTTTTAATCAACTTGTAAACATCAGTCTAAATTGATTTGAATGTATATTTAAATTATCTAATGACAATGTATATTCATAGTTCTTTTCATATTACCTTGTGCTATATTTTAAATAATTATAAAAAGACATTAACCATTTATTTTTAGAAAAACAACAGTATCTTTCTGGCAGGGAAATTGATTTTCATTATTGTTTGATCCCTTAAAAGACCCAAATAATGCTAAATCATCTTTCACAAAGTTCTTTTCACTCAGCAAAAAAGAACTATGAAATTTATTTCACATGGAAGTTAAAATTGTAGATTTTCTTAATAGGTTTTAATACATACAATTTCACTCTCTTAAAAAAACTGTGGAATTGACACAGAAGCATATAAACAAACCAATGGATAAAATGAAGAGCTCTGAACAAGATGTATGTAAATTGGAATTCACAATGTAATTTTGGTGGTGGCATAAATCAGAGAGGATATGATAAATTTGATAGAAGGTATAGGAAATAATCTCCTCTGAATGGAGAATAATAAAGTAAATACCATACACCATTATATACATTTGAAATCTAGCTAAAGATTTGCATGAAAACACAATTATAATTAATTTTATAGAGTATGTACATGTCTATATAAACACATTCCATTAGTATATATTTATATGTGCACTAGTTTGTGTAGTACTCTTGTTTGTGTGTATACATATACAAAGACATACAGATAAAATGATAATTATGTGAAATTTAATGCTATGAGTCATTACCACTAGACCAGGATGTGAATTTTTTATGGATGTTGATTTGGCACTATTTATAATTCTTCCTCTTCCTACTAATGATATTAATATGGGTAAGTGATGTTATTTAGTACTAAATCTTTACCTAGCATTCACAAATTCTTTACCACGATGTAAAAACTATACCCTGAGATAGTCAATAACTTGGTCATGGATGCACAACCAATCAGTGTTAAACCTCAGAAGTAAACCAAAGGTATTGACTCTGCACTTAATCACTACATGCAATTACCTCTCACATGATTCTCCTGTAAAGAATAAAACAGCAACACTTGTTGCTGACTTGTCTTTTTAATGATGTTACCTTCGGATGTAGAAGATTCCTCACTGACTTATTTCTTCTTAAAAATCATTCCAAAGAGGAACTGCAGAATTTATTGGTTCAATTATGTGTCTTGCTTATCTTATTTACAAAGATACTTTCTGTGATGTTGAAGGTCTGAGCAACTTATTATAGCAGGTATATTGGCATCTACACATAATTATTTGAGTCTAGGTTTATTTTAATTACAATTTTGTCTAGGCTTCTGATTACTTTAAAATACATTTGCATTTGTGTAAGTTGCCTCAACTTCATAGTGTGAAAGGAAAAATGATGTAAAAAAATTCATCTAAAGGTTATAACTAATTTTGCCATTTTTAGCATTATTTCACCTGAAAATCTGTTTTACTAGCATAATTTCAATATTTTCAATAATGTAATTTAATGACAGAAACATTTAGTGTGAAATTAAGATAGTCCATTTTTGAAATAGAACAACAACAAAAAAAAGAGTTTTCCTGTTAGGCTGATATATTTAAAGGGAAAGACTGAAAGTTTTTCAGCACCAAATGAAACTTAAGCCTTCAGTAATTTCATTAGATACTGTTGAAATCTTCCCAATCATGTGTATATATATCCTCCTTATTCTGCTCTCTAATACACTTTTATTCCTGATTTCAAACTCCTTCCAGGAAGATGATCCAATAGAAAAATTAGAATATGTCAAAGAAAGCATAGCCACATTCCATACGACAGCGCTTTCAATCAGTACTAATGTCTTTATTGATTCACAAGGTTCCATGAGGCAGCTTTGGGTTGATTCTTAGTGCCAATTCCAAGTATTCATTACTGACATCCAATACTGTGTCATACTTAGGGATGCTCCCAGTATTTCAGGTTTTGCGTGACTATAATCCACTTCAGAGTTTGGGTCTTTCCCCGCTCTTTTCTGTAGTCACTCAAAAAGTCGGTATCTGCTCAAAATGTAATCACTGTATAAAGACAACTATATGAAATATGTTGGGCTAATGCAGAATTTCATGATATCACACAGGATATGATATATATGTAGCAAAAATCTCAGTGGGCAGAATAAAGTAGATAGATGTTGTAGGAGAGTAAACCCTTGTGAATGAAGAATAATAAAGGTCTATCTTATCCTACACCATACATATAAGACTGAAATTGTCCTGAATTAAAGATTTCCATTGAAACACAAGTACAATTCTTTTAATAAAATATACATATACATTAGGTAAGTACTCCCTAGGGTGTGGGTAGATATATGTATATATATATATATTTATATTACAGTATATATTATGTATAGCTATATATATTAGATTTATATATATGAAAATATACTGTACAGATACAGGTCCAGATATATGTGTGTGTGCATACATATAAACAGACACATATACACACACATACTGTGTCTGTATAGTGCTCAGGAAATAGCTAGCATTGCTATTATTGTGTTCTTACCATCTTGATTAGTGATGACATATAATAATAATTGAGAAGTTTTTAAGATCATTCAGCATTTTATTTCTTTCGTAAATCCAAATTTATTTTTGTATTGACTGCCACTTGGGAAAAACAGCAGGGGTTTAAATGTCTGCATTCCCAGGCACAGAGATCTATGGACTTTGCCAGATTAAAATCAAAGTGTTATTAGCCACTCTGGTATGCACACATTCAGAGCAATGTGAGACAGTACCCTGGCTTTAGCTTTTTCTTTCCATGTGTGTGTGCACATGAGCATGAACGACAGTAATGACAGGGTGAGACCTGCATGACACAGCTTTTTAAAAGCTGTCTTATTTACACAGCTCATTTACTTAGACACCGACACACTTTTTTCTTGACTTTTTTTTGAAATGTAATTTTCCACTTTCCCAAATGTTTCAAAAGCCCTAATCAACTTCCAATGCTTCCAATAAAACAACACATTTCCTATTGTTTTACAATGAAAAAATATTGACAGAAGGTCTTGTGGTTCCTGGTTCCATCATATACAGTTCCTTTTTCACTTTTTGTAAGAAGTGATCAATGGCATTTTAAAAATCTGAAACGATCAAGAATTCTGCGTAAATATATATAGCTGTGATTGAGGACTTTGATCATAAGAACTTGGTAATAAGAGCATATATCCACTCCAAAAGACCACATGATAAAAAGGTCACATTTTTTTCATAATAGAAGTTATTATCAATTTCACAGAATATGCAAGTTGAGATTAGCTAGCATGTCATTTTTTTTCCTTCTTCAAATCCACCAAAAAGCCAAGAAGCTGCTTTGAGATTCATTTATATGCAGTAAACAAGATGAATCTCTTTCTGTCACTGCTCCCATCTTCAAAGAATAGAAGAATGTGGCAGAGATTAATGGTCATGATTAACTCCCTACAGGTTGTGGTTTTATGCCCCAGTGATCATTCTGTCATTATTCTGCATGAGACCCTACCAGAGCCACACAGGCTTTCAGCCACAAAGCCAGACAAGACCAAAAGGTCAGGATACTTAGCAGCATGATTCTCCTTCATTCTGGCATGTGTGCTAATAGAAAAAGCCATTGCAATTACATAATTAAAGAATTAGCATGGATATATTGGGTTTTGCAGTGGAGTCTATTGTGAAGAATAATAGACGGAAATCAAGAGATGATGGCATCAGGAACTTGTGAAGTACCCAGTGTGTTCACAAGACAAACGCAGTGGGCAACTAGCTTTGATCAATTTAATTAGGAGCACTTTTGAAACCAGTCTCACCCATTCTCATGTTAGATCATTCTGTCCTGTGAACGCTGGATTTTGACTTTCTGTCCGTTTCTTAAATTCACACATTTGTTCAGAAAGAAACCTTTACTTCATCATTGTCTTTGCATCTCTATCTTCAATATTGGCAAGTAAGCGGCTGAGACTGGTGGGGTCAAAAGTAGTGTATTTTCTACTAAATAATAGAAAACATCTCAAATTAAGGTCTCTAAGACAAAAAGAAAATATCAATTTTATGCTTTGTTGGGAAGTACGTTTACATTTAAAATCAGACTATTGTCAACTATTTCAAGTTCCCCATACAGAGTTTTACTAAATATGCCTTAATTCTCCTCAGATGTGGGGAGTTGAGGTAACCAAAAGTAGCCAGATTGGGTAATGGAGGCGTGGACTAAGCAAGTGCTTCACCAAGGCAGAAACCTGAAACAAGTACTAATGAGTTTTAGTTCTTTTTATTTTTTTCCTCTGAAATTCTTTCTACCCCGAAGAAAGCATTTGTCCTCCCTTTCATCTTGCCCAGTGCCTTGGTGCTGCCTTACTTCTGTGGAGTATTACATTACAAGGCACTTAATATTTTTAGGACTTCTGGACATAAAGTCTTTGAAATTCCAAAGAGCTTAACTCTCCTTGTTGTATCAGTAAGTCTTCTATTACTCTCAATTCCCATGATAGTGTTTCTTTCAAATAATGATTTATAGAAAACAATATTTGATAATACATTTTTAAATCTGTCAAAGTACTACTAATTCAGGTAGCACAAGATATTTTCATTATATGTTTAAAATGTAAATAATCATAAGCTCATTGTTTCTATAATAATGAGGTTTAAAGGGGCATTAGCATTGTCATACTGCACTACAGATGCATAGAGATTTAGTGCCTAAACTGGTTTTTGGTTCAGTAGAGTTGGCATAATGAACTCATGATAAATTTTAGAGGTACACTGGACAAAGGATAGAAGGTTGGCAACAGGAATAATGCCAGTAATGCTCAGAAATCCAGGCAGTACAAGCATTAGAGAAATCTGCCCCAAAGAAGTAGGGCTAGTCCATGGAGGGATCCAGGGGAGTGTCTCATCTTAGTAAACTCAGACATCATTACCCTATGTACATGTATGACCACATGAGTGGTGTGAATCTACATTGTGCACAACCATAGAAATGAAAAGATGTACCCCATTTGCATACAATGAATCAAAATGCAGTCTGTAAAAAAAAAAAAAAAAAAAAAGGCAAACAAATTTCTACTCTTGGCCCCTGTAGGGTGCTATTAAACTCTGACCAGTCGCTTTGCTGAACAAAGTCTTTGGTCTCAGCAACTAAGCAATTTAAAAACATGCATTTCTCTTAGATTAATAACTTTATCTTATAATATCTAAGACAAGTTTTACTAAGATGAGACATTTTGTTTTAATTTAATATAAATAATTTGAACCATCAAATTGTATTATTTCTGTCTCTATTTATTCTCTTATTCCAAATATTCCAGCCTAGTTTGAAGCAGGAGCTGACACTGAGGGGTAACTCACTCCTTTGTGTGAAGCAGAACTTCTCCCAAGGGAGAAGATAAGAGGGAGATAACAGGGTTCAGAACATGAGTAAAAATTCAAACTGGAATTCACTAAGAAGCTTCAGTGTATGAATATTTGGAGAAGATTTGACATTATAATCCCTATGCCACTCAAAAGCCATAGACATGTTTATAAATATAATCTGCAGGATCACTCTGTAGGACTTTGCAATTATAGGGGCAGCATGTTCAAACACTACTACCAAATCTCAGACATGGCCACTATGGGACTAATTAAAGAGAGAGATAACAAACATTGATTGCAGAATGGATTGTTTTCAGCTTTTCACGTTTTCTACAGTTCTTAGATTCCATAGTTTATGGATATTGTTATAAATTTAATAACTTTCTAGTAGTTTCACAGAATTATACACACACACACACATATATATACATACGTATCCATACACAAAATCATGTAAATACGTGCACTCATATTAAAGCAATTCAGAAAAAAATAAAACTAAAGAAGTCATTTCAAAGTCCAGATAAGTTAAAAAAGATGTTGTTCTCTGGTAAATAACTGGGAGAGGGACCCAGCAAATAGTAGTCACAAATGATCAGGAATCTCAATGATCAGGAAGAAACTCCTAGGCATTCTAATGAGAATAGAAAAGAGAGAGAGATGGAAAATAAAACATAATCTCATTGTTTTTCTCTTCAGATAATTTGAAGCTATAACACAAAATATATGTATGAAAAAATTAGACATTTGTGAACAGAACTGCACTTTCAAATTATCTGCCCTGTTAAATTATATGGTAAGCTTGTATGAGAGAAGAAGTCCCTGAGATGGGCAACTGCCTGGTGCACAGCAGGTTCTGAGACAGTCAGGAAGGAGCAGGGCAGAAGACACTAGAGAAGGCAAAGCCCACCCATCTACAAAGAGCATGACTGTAGGGGAAGGAGGCAGCTCTTCTAAACTTAGTCTAAATCACTCCTAAATTCAGATCATCCCAGGCTCTAAATTGGCTGCATGTATGGGGTAAGAATACAGAAGAAATCTTTTCTACCTTCACAACTCTCTCCAATATCTTCTAGATCTCTAACAATCAAAGCAACCATATAATTTGAAGTGGATAGAAATGAGAACTGCTAAGCCCCCCGCCTTGGGTTTTTGAACTGTTACATTAGAACAAAGTAAACCATGAAGTGTACTGCACCTGGAATTTCCTCTAAGTTGGAGACCTTTTTTAAAACATATTAAATAGTATTATAACTTGTAAAGACATAGTTCAACTTAGTTGTATCAAATGCTGCCTTCACCTTGCATCATAACCATTTTCTGACTTCATAAGTAGTTCAGAGTGCCAACACTGATTTCCAGGCACCATGAAAACTTACCCAGTCACAACATTGGGGAAGTTCATTCTCCTAGAACACTTCCCTTTGTGTGGATAAATCACTTACAGTATCTGAGTTTGCTGATACTAACCTACTTACCAGTTGCTTAACTCTAGGTCCTCGTGAATCAAGAAGGGGTTTTCAGTGCTACCCATATGGTAGAATAATGCTAAAAGTTTCCACTTATTTATTTTTTTCTGTTAGATTGGGTATTGTTTATGCAGATAATTCAAATAATCTCAAAATGGTGGTGGAAGTGAGGTAATCCCTTTGCAAATAACACGAAAAGAAATATTTTGTATGACAAATTGGTGGGTACCTTTACTCCTCAAATTATAAATATTTGTGAGAATCCCTCCATGTTTCAGGGATTAGAAAAAACACATACATGAATGATGAATTACTTCCTCCCCCAAGGTTATTGATATCCATGCAGAATACAAATTGTACACATTTTATATGGGATAAAGATGCATCTTTTTGAAAGCTTATTAATCCATAGACAAATAGAAGTTCTCCTAAACTTTATTCATGGTCAAAAATTTAATTAACAAAAACATATTCACTAATAGAAAAAGAAGAGACACCTAGGGGCTAGGTATAATATTACTTCAGTCATAATACCTGTTTTTCCTGAAAGAGTTTCAATTAGACTATTCCAAGCAGCAAGTATGTAGATTAAAACCTGAATGTCATCACATCAATCCATTATTCGAGCCTTTATTCAAAACAGCTATGGCTTTTTGTTTTTTGTAAGTAGTGTAAATCTTTGACATCCTCATCATTGACATCTTCACCTCCTATTCTTATGAATAAAAAAAAATTCCATTCAAACTGGAAGCTATCTTTTGTCCAAGCATCATTGATTCCAATCCAACCCAACTACTACTTAATACTTCCTGTTTCATAACTGATAAGAAAACTTTGACCAATATAAATCACATTCTTCAATTTATCAAGTGTTTACTACATTTTATAAGATGTATTATGAAATTTGCTATGGGAAATTTCTTTAACACGTATTGATATGCTTCAGTTTTGGCTCACAAAAATTAATTGCTATAGGAATTGCTCCACAAAGCAAGCAGAAAAGTAGACAAAGCACATAAAGGTATGATTTTGGATAGTGAACAATGAATTGCATAAGGTTGTGGTATCTGAGAAAGAGAAAGAAATGAGGTAAAGTGAAATCCATAGAGAAGTGTCAGAAATAGGAAGCTTTTAAAGTACAGGACAGCCTTCTTGCTGGATTAGGAAATAGAGATTAGAATTCACAAAGATGGCTAAAATATCCCAGGGAGACTGAACGTAAAGTGCAGCACAGAGGTCTTCAAAAACACTCACTTTGGTCTTTTGAACACTGGTCTGGATTCTCTATTGTGTATGAGGGTAATGAACGGTGGAAAGTGACTTACCAGAAATCATAAGGTAAAACTCACCCCAGACCTGGAAAGGGTTCCTGTTTCCAGCAGATAGAAGGAGACAACTCCATCACATGGAAAACTGGAGACTCTCATATGGGTATATTTTTGTGTATTTAGAGTAATCCTGTAGTTTGGACCCAAAGCTTCACATGTGAAAGCTCAGCACTCAGGGTAACAGTATTTAGAAGTGGTGTATATCTTTAAGAGATAAGCCCTGGTAGCAGGTCCTTAGCTCATTGGGATCCTGCCCCTGTAGGAAATTGTGGGGCTCCCTGTCTGCTTTCTCTCCAGAGATATGAGCACTGGTTTTGCTATGTCTGACAAAGATATGCCTTCTCCACCACAGAACTAAACCATCAGGGCCAGACCATTTTGTAATTAAAGCACAAAATTCGTGTGCCAAACTAAACCTTCCTACTTCATAAGTAGGCTGTTTCAGGTATTTTATTATAGTGATGCAGCAATGACTAATATACATCCAAGCAATCTAATCTCTACACTCAAATTCCTGGTATTGATTATGTAACTCAGAAAAGGGACTTGCCAGTAGAAGTAAAGTTAGAGTTCTTGAAATAGGAAGATTATCCTGGACTATCCAGGCAGGCCAAATGTAGGGCAAACAATCCAAGTCTTGTGTCAACAAAGGGAGAAGAAATGGAGATTTGAAGATGAAGAATGTCTTAGACTGAGAGGTTCATAAGCCAAGGAATAAAGATGGTTTCTAAAAGCTGGAAACAACCCTAATCCAGCAGTCAGTGAACAGACAGAGCGCTTGAGTCATACAAACAACTTGCTGAGCTTGGCTCACAGCATAAATGAGTAAGAAAATGGCTTCTCTCTAGTACATCTCTTCAGAAGTATAGTAATGTATTTTAAAGCATATTATTTTCTTAGCCATTATGTTTTTGACAGTGTTTTCAAAATAATTTTTCACCCTTAGTAACAAAAACGTTATGTTCATCAGGAACTCTTGACTGATCAATTAAAGACTATCGTCATGGCAAACACACGAATAAAAAAAAATCAATACAGAAAGTTGAATATATATTTACAGTAAATTAATACAAATAGCTCAGAACTTAGCCATTGATGATACACTAAATAACTTGCTGTTCAGCTTATATTAATAACTTTTTAGACCATAAAGAAAGTGGTGCAATGGGGAAAAGTTAAAAGTTTGACTGTAAGATATGATGCAGGTTATGTGATCTGACCTTCCCATACACACACATGACATACCACAGTGAACTTCACCTTCGGGTGTATCCATAAGGAACTAAGAAATAAATAAGTCAACTGCAAGAAAATATCAGAAAGATCAGTTGAGTCAAGGGAAGGAAACAGGGAGGAGGAGGAGAGAAAAGGGAAGTACTAGGAACTGAATTAAAAAAATTATCCTCCATGCTTTTATAATCACATTAAAAAGAACCCTTAAATTATGTACAGCTAAAAAGAACTAATTAATAATCTACAAAAAATCTGGACATCGAATTTGCATAAACAAAGACCAAACACTAATTTTGATCAAAAACATCTTAGAAGTTATGGTGTTTTACTTCTTCCCCATCCTTCTTACCTTTTTCTTCCTTCCTTCCTTCTATTATTTTAGTTATAAGAATATGAACATTGATTTCAATGCTCTCCCATTCATAAACAAGTTTCTTATATTAATGAGGGGTGAAGGAAGTGATTAAAAAGACAATTAAATTAAAAATAGGTTTGTTTAAATCAAAGTTGCCTTGAGTGAATGAAAAACTTTATTTTTAGTTCAAAAGTTATTTTGAGAGGCAGGAAAGTCACTTTTTTCCACCCACAAATAGGTTACATAGTACTGTCATGAAGACTGACAAGAATAAATGTAAATGATCATGTGATTATACATCTAAACTGCCTTATGGGTAATTATACTAATTTAATTTTAAAATTATTTGATTATTTCTGAATGTTTTTCTTTATATAATATCAAGACACTCAATATCTTTGAATCAAGATATATATTTAGTCAAGGAATGCCTATTAATATTAAAATTTTATACATGTACTAAATGATAAGCACAGTTTGTAAAAATGAGTATTAACTCATCCAAATTAGTTTCACTATCAAGACTTACTTGATATTCACATTGTTATTGTATATGGCTTTTGTAAAGATGTACCTTGTAATTTAAGTAAATAGTTGGGAATGAATCAATTGCTAAGTGGTGTTAACCTCGACTGTACTTCATATATTCAAGAGAGTTGACTTTATTCACATTTGAAGGACTTAAAATTCTGTATGTATGTTATACAGATAATACTGTCTTAAATTTTTATAGCATAGTAAAATATAGGTATTTTGAGTCATTCTATGGTAAAAAGAGTGATAAAAACTTTTGATTATTAAGTTCCAAGTGGTAGCAGGGTTGAATTTTGTGAACTCTCTCTCCTAAGCATCTTGCCTACATTTTAGAGGTTTTCTGGCCATCCCAGGAATTCTTTGGCTCATAGAAGCATCACTCTGCTGCCTTCGTCTTCACAGTACATGTCCAAACTTAACCTTCACAGAGGGGCAGCAGTTCTGTTGAATTAGAGACTGACCTAATGACTTTATTTTAATGAATGACCTCTGCTAAGACACTGGTTTTAAATAGGGTTAAATTCTGAAGTATCAGGGTTTAGACTCATAACTTTTAAGGGTGACTAATATCAACGTTTAACAATAAATTTTAAATAAAAATAGTTGTTTACGAAATAATACTAAGATTCCACAGCTTTATAAAACTCTATGCAGACATTGGTCTAGACATGTAGTTATTGATGAATAAATCATTTGGCTAAAGCAATTCCTATGGGGACAAATCTGGAGTTGTCCTAAACTGAAATGACCTTGCTCAGCAACTGCTGACCATATATTTCCCTAGGGGGGCACACCTGTTGGCTCAGGTGACCCTCCCTGACACTGTAGGACCCTGTAATTCATTCAGAAGCATTCCCTAAAAACATCTATACTGTCAAGCTGTTTATCTAGACTAAATCTCAGGACTTCTGGGTTTCCTCCAGGAAGAACAGTACCTTGTGATGTCAAACTTCAGGTCTAAAACCACGCTGCCTCATCACTGTTATGTATCCTCAGGTAGTTGCCTTTACACTCCTAGACAGGAAAGTCTTTCATGAGACAACACCAAGCTTCAGGAAGTGTTCTATTAGCCAGTAAACATGGCTGCCTTTTCCTATGGAAGGATCTGGGGAAGGCACACACCATCGGTTCTTCCCACGCTACTGTTCTCTCTTCCTCTTCTCACTCCTGTTTGTTATTCCTGGAGCCCAGCGCACATGCACATCTTTCTGACATGGAACAACATGCCTTCTATGACACTGAAGGGGAGGTGTTTTCCAGTCTTCATATGAGTATGGACTTGAGACCTCTGACCTTGTTTCCTGATAGTTAAAGGATCTGGAAAGTCCTTCCCTTCTCAATACTACCTTTTCTCACACCTGGTACCTTGCTCTCAAGTCCTCTCTTTCATATTGAAGATGATTTTTACCAGCATTTTTTCTTGGGAGTTTTTTTCCAAAATCCCAAACTCATCACCAATTCCTAAATGTCAAAAGCAAACAAGAGGAACAATTCTATGCTGTGGAAGAATGAAAGGAAAAACAATTTGTTTCAAAAATTTACTAAGCCTCTCTGTCAAACTGTATATACCAAGCAGAAAGTTTGTGTTGAAGCCTTCAAACCTCTCCCTTCATGTTCGATACAAAAGATAAAGTACTATTGTAAGCTATGGTCATCCTGCTATGTAGTGCAACATTAGAACTTATTCTTCCCTATCTGCACTTAAAGAGATGGAAATACAAATTACCATTACTGCTATTAATTATGTTGTCTTCTAAACACACACACACACATCAAAATGATCCCTCAAAGTATAAAGACAGAATGATATTCCCCTATCTAGGTAAGAAAATGAGAGCCACTCATAAGTGAATTTAATTAATAATTTCAAATATAATTCTTGATCTATCAAAAATAACAATATTGATTTGAGAAATGCAACAAAAATTGAAAATATACATAAAGAAGACTCTAGTAAAAAGTATTAATCAATATTTCATGAAATGTAAAAGATGCTAATAGTCACTGAGTTCTCGCTAAACACAATTCCTTTTTCCTATTCTACTGAATGGTCTCTGCTCAATCTTTCTCAGCTATTTAATAGCCTCTTCATGAAGAAAGCACTCTTCAAAATGTTATTTATTGTATTTTTCTTGCTTTATGTTTTGTTTTGAATTTAAAATAAGGTCAATGAAGTGGCTTATTCCAATCTGTTTTAAAAAAGATAAAAACAGTTTCTCAGATTGCCACTTACCCTAGATAGATTAAAAAAATAAAAAGAGAAATAAAAGATGATCTTTGATGTTATCTATGTCATTAGAATGAACTAAATTCATGCTGGTTAGAGAAAGATATTAATACTTATGCTGATCCATTTTTATCTTAAAATAAAGAATTTGCATTTAATTCTCTCGGATTACTACTGGAGGCTTCCTTGCATTTTGATTTCCCATGTTAACTTTCCTACATGTGACTCTAGGAACTCCGCAAAAGGAGGAGATGCTGCAGGTGGTTGCTGAATCACTCATTCATCCTTCTCAGCAATTGTGGCTTAACAGGGTTTACATATTCTAGGGTGTGTGGATTTATTATTATTTTCTCTAGATTAACATAGCTGCACTCAGCATAACAAAATTGATAGTAGATTAAAAGAATTATTACAAAGAAAGTTTAGAATAAAGATAAAACGTTTTGCAAGACAAAATCTTTAGAAAAGGGCAATTTCTCTCAATCCAATTACAATTCTATAATGTTTATAGAAATCTGGCAAGAACTAAATCATATGCACGTTTAATAGGTACAGATGCACAGTTTGCATGCACATATATGAATATAAATACACACAAGCAAAAAATTGAAATGGGAATTTATATACATTATTATTAACAATTAAATTCAACTAATTATATACTGTCTCTTAAGATATCAGCTAATAATAAGTGTGCATGTGAATAAGGAAAGTGGCCTATAAGTACATTAGAGATAAAGATAGGAGAATGCTTACTCTGAAAGTTTAGAGAATGCTCATATTTATGATATCCAGATCAATTGAGGAAACAACCACTGATTTCAGTGGTCATAAGTTGAAAAAAGTAAATATGTTATTTAGTACTTTAAGTAAAAATGGTAACTATTCCTCTATGAATATATGTAAGTGAATCTGAAAAAATATATTTATTTTCTGAAAAGCTCAAAAAGTAATAAAGTGTATACCTTTATAAACCAATATTGTTAAAAAAATTAAATGCTAAAGACCCAAATTTGCAAACCATCTACTATAGCAAGGAAAAGGACCTTATTCAAATAAATACAAGTTCAATGTGAACCTGGGTAACATGGTTTATAACCAAATTTTAAAAATTCATCAGATTAATAAGAAGACCTCATTTAATATAAGCAGAATGCAGTAATAATTTATGATGTTTAAATGTCAACAAGGTGAATTTGTAACTAAATCTGTACATATTTACCTCTACTTACCTTTGAGTGGCCATAACTGGCCTCCTTCTCACTTTCCCTTTCCTCTACAATTTTTCTTTCTGTGCCCATTCTTCCCTTGTGCAAGTAGAAACACACCTTTTGTTAAAGCATTGGGCTATTCAGTACTTAAGATTTATAATACCTATTTGGGTTTCTGTTATAATATTCCATGATATGAGAAGTTATGTAAATTCATTTCCCTGCTTAGATTTTATCACATAGAAAGCTATGGTTCAGTGTTTGCCATCACAGTTATGAAGTACAGGATTTAAACATTGATTCAGCAAAACTCAGATTTGCAGAGGGTCAGCACACAACCAGCTACCAGAGGAGAAGGAATGATTTAGAACATGCATATTTCTCAGCTGGCAATCTTTACAGACTTACAGACCGATGAAAATGTCAACTCAGCTGATGAAAAAGAATAAGAGGACATTTACAAAAAGAATGCATGAGCAAATCTGCTTTCAGCAAACATTTTCTTAGCATTAGTAAAAATGAAAGTTTTCAGCAATGTGCCAGTTGGAAAGTGATTGAAATGAGATTTTTAAAGACAGTGACTCTTATCTTGCACAAAGATGTACTGCATTAAATAATTACAGAGAGATGAACTTCAATGCATTGAAATGAGAAATTTTGAGAATTTGCTCTGCTAATTTCCTACATTATTGGTTTCATATCAAGAACAAAGGCAGGACAAATCACTACTTTAATAAGGTAAAATGCCAAAATTTCGATTCATTGGTTGCATATTAATAACTGTTGAGTTGAAAGTCATACTCAATAGAATTATTGATATGGTTGTAAGTGATTAGATTTTTATTCCTCAACATGCTTTACAGAGGAGTACCAGTGTGTGTACATAAATTAGAGATCAGGTTCTTTTAAATCTTGAATCATGCCTGTAATGGAAAACACTTCATGAAAGGTATAAGATTATCCCAAGAGAAGAATTTCTTTTTTAACATTAATTCATTGGCCCTGAAAGGTTCTGGAAATGGAGAATGAGGTACTCTCTTGCCTTTAGGGAAGGATATAACATTTCAGATTCACCTTATGCTTCTTCATATTAATAGAATTCACCATTCAACTGAAAAACTCTCCATCTGGTTCCTTTTGTATGACCCATATATTATGCTCCTTACCATGAATATGTAAGTGTGCTGTTGCTTAAGAAATAGATTCAGGGGCACTGAACAGTTATTAGGGACAGTGCCCATAAGCCATAGTTTAACCAGTCATTTGTGTTCATTCTTATCTACACCATTTATATCAGCCTATATTTATTTAGTACCCCTGGTGGTAATTGCTGGACAGGACAAAATAGAGTGGAAGACTTGGTTATTAATGTCAGATAGCTTCCATTCTCTATTAATTTGCTAGGACTGTATTCACAGCACACTATAGACTGGTTAGATTAAGGGACTGAAATTTATATTCTCACAGTCTTGAAGCTCCAGTTGGTTTGGTTTCTCTTGAGTCCTCTCTCCTTGGCCTGCAGATGTCTGTCTTCTTCTAGTTTCCTCACATGATTTTGCATATTTCTGTCATCTTTATCTTGCATGTGTGCATTTCTTCTTCTTATGAGAATACCAGTGTGTTGATCAAGGGCTAACTCTGAAGATCTTATTTTAATATAAACACTTTTTAGTCTCTTTACTCCAAATATATTTACACTTTGTGGTATTAGGGTTTGGGGCTTCTCCATATGAATTTTAGGGAAACCCGATTCAACACATAACCCATCCTAATTGCTCATAGAAGGAATGTTTCTTTTCAGCTTGAACTTATTAGTTGTATTTTTTAAAATTAACTTTATTAAATACCAAAGTGTGTGTGTGTGTGTGTGTGTGTGTGTGCGCGCACCTGTAACTCCACTTGGCAATTCAAGGACCCTGCTCCAGATAACACCTTCTCTCCTGCATCAGTTTTTCTTTTCTGTTGAATAATCAAAATTGTCAGGTTTCTTTTTTCCTGCTAAATGATCAAAATATACAGTTATTTCTATAGAGGATGATACCATCTCTTGAACTCATTTCTGTTTTTGAGGGAGGCATGGTGCCAGGGATGAACTCAGGGGCACTTGACCACTGAGTCACATCCCTAGCCCTGTTTTGTATTTTATTTAGAGAAAGGGTCTCACTGAGTTGCTTAGTGCCTTGCTTTTGCTGAGGTTGGCTTTGAACTACTGATCCTCCTGCCTCAGCCTCCTGAGTCACTGGGATTACAGGCTTCTGACACTGCATCTGGGGAACTCATTGCTTTCTCCAAGTACTGACATATTTGTCTACACTTAAAAATGAATTTTTTTTAAATTTGGGGAATTTTTATACTCTCACTATTTTTCTTCTCTTTATTACCTCTCCCACTGACTCAAATAAAGGCTCTGTTTCATCAAAATGCCAGTCAAGTTCAACCATCAGCACCATTTGGCCAAATTCACAGACCTAAATCTAATTTGCCTTATTAACAAGCAGACAAGGATACCCTCTTTAATCACGTTATTCAACATTGTCCAACATTGTCCTTCAAACTCCAGCCAGGGCAATTAGACAGAAGAAAGAAATTAAAGGTACTCAAATTGGAAAAGAACTCAAAGTATCACTATTTGCCAGTGACATGATTCTACCTTTAGAAGATCCAAAATTTTCCACCAAAAATTTCTAGAACTAATAAATGAATTCAGCAAAGGAGCAGGATATAAAATCAATACCCATAATTCAAACACATTTGTATACATCAGTAATGAATCCACTAAAAGAGAAATTAAGAAAACTACTCCATTCAACATAGCCTCAGAAAAATAAAATATTTGGGAATCCATCTAACAAAAGAAGTGAATGACCTGTACTGTGAAAACTACAGAACACCAAAGAAAGGAATTGAAGAAGATTTTAGAATATGGAAAGACCACCCATGCTCCTGGATAGGCAGAATTAATATTGTCAAAATGGCCATGCTACCAAAAGGTTATAGGAATTTAAAGCAATTCCTATTAAAATCCCAATAACATTCTTCATAGAACTACAAAAGGCAATCATGAAATTCATTGGGAAAAATAAGAGAATCAGAAGAGCCAAAGCAATCCTTACCAAGAAAAGTGAAGCAGGAGGCAATTGCAATGCCAGACTGCAAACTATACTGCAGAGGTACATTATAAAAACACATGGTACTGGTACCAAAAGAGACACATAGACCAATGGTACAGAATAGAAGACACAGAGATGGACCCACATAAATACAGGTATCTCATACTTGACAAAGGTGCCAAAAACATTTGCTGGAGTAAATATAGCATATTCAAGGAATGATGCTGGAAAATATGGAAAGTCACATGTAAAAAAATGAATATAAACCTTTATCTCTCACCTGGCATGAAACTCAACTCACTGCGGATCAAATAATTAGGCACTAGAACAGACACCCTATGCCTACTAGAAGAAAAAGTAGGCCCTTACCTTCACCATGTGGACCTAGCATCTGACTTTCTTAACCAGACCCCTAAAGTGCAAAAGGTTAAATAGAAAAATCAATAAATTGGATGTATTCAAACTAAAAAGCTTCGTCTCTGCAAAAGAAGCAATCAATAATGGGAAGAGAAAACCTACAGATTGGGAGAAAATTTTTTCCACATGCACATCACATAAAGCATTAATCTCTAGGATATATAAAGAACTCAAAAAATTTAACTCCAAAAAGCAAATAACCCAATCTATAAATGGGCTAAGGAAGTGAACAGACACTTCACAGGAGAAGATATACAATCAATCAACAAATATATGAAAAACAAGTTCAAGATCTCTAGCAATTAGAGAAGTGCAAATTAAAACTATTAAAAGATTTTGCCTCACTCCAATCAGAATGGCAATTATCAAGAATACAAGCAACAATAAATATTGGTGAAGATGTGGGGAAAAAGGTAAACTCATACACTGCTGGTGGAAGTGCAAACTGGTGCAACCATTATGGAAAGCAGTGTGGAGATTACTCAGAAAACTTGGAATGGAACCACCATTTCACCCAGCTATCCTACTCCTTGGTTTATACCCAAAGGACTTAAAATCTGCATACTACAGTGATATAGTCACATCAATGTTTATAGCAGCTCAACTCACAATACCCAAACTATGGAACCAACCTAGGTGCCCTTCAACAGATGAATGGATAAAGAAAATGTGATATATACATATATATTTGTACATATATATATATATGATATATACACACCATATATATGATGGAATATTACTCAGTTATAAAGAAGAATGAAATTATGGCATTTGCTGGTAAAAGGCAGGAGTAAGAGAATATCTTGCTAAGGGAAATAAGCCAAACTCAAAAACCAAAGATGGAATATTTTCTCAGATATGTGGATGCTAATTCGCAATAAGGGTGGAGGGCACTAGGGAAGAATAGTTACTTTTGATTAGGTAGGGAGGAGTGAAGGGAGGGGAAAGAGTATGGGGGTAGGAAAGATAGTTGTGTGAAACAGACATTGTTACCTCTTGTACATATATGACTGCATGACCGATGTGATCCTACAATATGCATAATCAGAAAATGAGAAATTATACTTCATTTATGTGATTTATCAAAATGCATAATACATTCTACTGTAATGTATAACTAATTAGATCAAATATAAACATTAAATTAAAAAATTAAAAGAGCAGTGAACAGTCTTTCAATCATTTCTTCCCTTGGTAGCATGTAGAGCCTCCTGGGAAGAAGACTTGATTGTTTGGAGGTATTTGCTGGCTTCATTTTCCCTACATCGCTGGCTTCTTTTTCCTTGACTACTTTGTGGGTTGTGCCTCCCCTCTCCAAATTTTTAGTTTTCTTAATAAAGACATAAAATATTTCACCTCCAGACTTTAAGTCATATTTCTTTGCAGTCAAATGCCACCCAGCACCTCCCATCCAAGCCTCAGGCAACTGCTGCCCTTTCCCAACTTTTCCTATTAGAGTGCCATTTCAGTCAGCTCTTTGAATTTTAGTCTTCTCTCTAGGGACTCTGCTTCCCTTAAGGGACTATTTTTACTAATTAGGTGATTGCTCTCCAGATGGAGAAGTCCCACTTCACAAAACACAGGTTGGTGAGAGGATGGCCTTGATTTCAGCTATTATTCACCTTTTCTGCTGACTTCTCTTACACATTGCACACCAGCATATCCAGTTGTAGTTTCGATATGAGGTGTGTCCTGAAAGCTTATGTATGGGACAGGGCAAGAATATATAGAGGTGAAATGACTGGGTTATGTGAGACTTAATCCAATCAGTGAATTAATCCCTGATAGGGATTAGCAAGTGGTGACTATAGGCAGATAAGAAGCAGCAAGAACAAGTAGGTCATTGGGGGCATTCCGTTGGGGTTTATATTTGTGAGCTGGCTGAATGTCTCTTTCAACTTCTTGGTAAACATGACCTGCCTGATTTCCTTCACCACACCCTCCCACCATGATGTTTTGCCACACTTCAAGTCCAGAAGTGTGCAGTCAGCTCTCTTTGGACTTATAACTCTGAAACTGTGAGAACCAACTGAACTTTTCCTGCTCTAAAACTGGGTCTTTTGTTTGCAGCAACAATACAAGCTGAACACTAGTCAATGACTCTGCCTGTGTACGTATCCACACTTATGTCCTCTCATGTGAGCACATAGCTTTACCAATAAGTTGATGCTTCTCATGTTTGCATACCCATCTTAGAATTTCTCACTGAACTCCATATTTATGTCTCTGAGTTTCTTCTTCACATAGGTTCTTGAATATCAGCAGATATCTGAGATTTAACTAATTAAAAACTGGAACTTCCACCCAAACATCTGCTTTATAATCTCAGTTAATTGCAAGATTCTTGATCCAATTGCTTACCTCTTTCTTCTCCTTATCTGAAAACTTAGAATCATTCATTGTTTTTCTTCTCTTTCTCTCCACATTTAATCTGACAGAATATGTTGTAAGCTTTACATTCAAAATACACCAGAATCCTGTCTCCCCTCCTCATCTTTGAACGAGCTACCAATCATAGTTCTTCACCTTCAAACATCTCCCTGCATTGATTTTTACCTTTTTAAATTTTTTTTCAGTTGAGGATGGATATAATACCCTTATTCTATTTATTCATTTTTAGTGGCACTGAGAATAAACCCAGTGCCTCACATATGCTAGGCAAGTGCTCTATCACTGAGCCAAACCCCAGCCCCATCTACCTTTTTATAGTGAGTTTTTGTTTGCATTGTCTACTTCACATTTTTATGACTTGTATATATTGGGACTGAGATTCAAATTAACTTCCTATTATAGCATTTCAGAATACACTGGCATATTAATACTAAGATTTTATCCAACAAATTCTCAACATTCCTCTCCAGAGTGGTCAGTCTGATTCCACTCAGGTGGAGCTCAAGTGGGGGCAAGGTGATCCCAAAAGCTTCTTCCTCTATATTAGACTCTACTCTGATGTTTCCCTATTCCCTTTTGCATGTCTGATTGCTTCATTCCTTTAACTTTAGAAGTCCTTTCTGCCACTCTGTGCTTGATGCATGCTGGAGGACCACCTCCTCTGTTTCCATGAACAAAGATTACTATCTACATGCCTGATAGTTGTGTTTCAACAGTCTTTTCTTACCACTCCCTCACATATAATACTGTATGTGATCTCTCTGTTACTCTTGCCTGGTCATCCTATTTGAAGAACTCCTTCTAGCTTTCATCATAGTATTAAACCAACAAAATGTAGACTGATTGATCTATCATCCAGACTGGAGGAAAAAAGGGCATAAGCTTTGCCCAACAGAGTGATCATGACTGCTGATCTCACATCACACCACTCTTCATAGTGGAATTTCAACTTCCAACACTATCATGATGAACAAAATGCATTTGTATCCACAGTTCTTGACTCCTTTTACATTTTTTTTCTCTTTGGCTTCCTGTGTAAGTGTGAAAATTCTCATCGCCTAAATCCATGTAGGCTGAAGCTACTACCCCCTCTTGACTCTCTTTTCTGAATACTAACATCTGGTCAAAGATCAAACTTTGTTTCTTCTTTTCATGCTATTTTTTTACAGTTATGCATTTCTATATTGCTGCTGTGTTGTACAATTTGACTGAGAAGGTTTGATAAGAAATCCCTGTACATTTACTCACTCTCCACCCAAATTTTCCTTGTGGAATTCTGAAAAATTGATTGTGTTGAAGAACAGCAGAAAAGTTTCCTTACTGTTGGTGCATGTTGCTTTTGGCCATGAAAATGGTTTCTTGAGAGCATAAACTGTCGTCGTAGGAGATTCAGATCTCTTAATAGCATTTAGGGTATATTTAACCCTTTGGACCATATGGCTTCTCTGTGATTTGCTTATATTACCAAAGTCATCAAAATGTGTAATTGAAAAATGAGAGACTTCCCATTTGTCAGCTAAGGATGCTTAGTCAATTGAGACACCATATGTGTCAGATAGACATCTTTCCCAGTGTATGGCTGCTTATAGAGCACCTTTAATCTTTCCATTATGGCATAGTGATTGAAGATCTGGAAGGCAATCAAAGGAACCCAGATGTTCATGCTTTGAACATGAGGTAGACTTTTGAATTGTTCTTTTCCTAACATAAGAATCATCTGCCATTTTTTGTTTAATTTATAAATATAGATTTTTTAAACTAAAGATTATTTAAGAACTGTCTCAGGCCACGTATTAATGATCAATCTGAACACATTATTAAATATTCTTCTGTTGCTATGAAAGAAGGAAATTGATGCAAAAATTGGATTTGGGTGAACTTCAGATAGAAAAGTTAATTCTGGTCTTGTCACAGGTTTTGTCTCCCCAATTGTCCCGGGTGGACTGAGCACAGAGTGGGTGAAGAAAAAAATGCATTGACATAGTTTTTGGTCTGTTGTCTTCTGCTGAAAGATCATTTCACTCAGGATTCAAAGCTAAAATTGAGATCCCCACCCTGATTTTTTTTTTAATAGGGAAAAGTTTAAAGAGAGTAAATCCTTGAAGAGTAGAAGAAGATGTGATTGACTTTTTGTGATTTAGACCTAGAATACAATTTGTTCCATTATTTGATTCTACAGAAAAATATAGTTTTAATTTCAACTTATTCTTGATCTCATTCCCTATTATTCTAACCTTTCCTCCAATAATTTTCTGAGGAAAAAGAACACAAATAGTCCATGTCTATATCTGAAGTCTTGCTAATATGCTTACTTTAGCAGAAAAATTTATTTTTGCTACTGATAGTTTGTTTATTTTTTGTTGTTGTTTTGTTTTTGTGGTCCAATTGTGACCACCTTGATCCTACTTTTAGAAAATCAAGATATTAGACATTCTAATTGGGGAGAGATGGTCTTAGGGTAGTTTTGATTTGCATTTCTCTTATTACTAGAGATGTTGAACATTTTTTCATATATCTATTGATTGCTTGTAGATCCTCTTCTGTAAAGTATCTGCTCATATCCTTAGCCCATTTATTGATTGGGTTGTTTTCTTGCCTTAAAATTTTTTAAGCTCATTATAAATTCTGGAGATTAGTGCTCTATCTAAAGTGTGTGTGGCAATGATTTTCTCTCACTCTGTAGGTTCTCTCTTCACATTGAGGATTGTTTCATTTGCTGAGAAAAAGATTTTTAGTTTGAATCTATCCCAATTATTGATTCCTTCTTCTATTTCTTGTGCTTTGGGGTTCATGTTGAGGAAGTCTGGACCTAGGCTGATATGATGAAGATTTGGACCTACTTTTTCTTCTATTAGGTGCAGGGTCTCTGGTCTAATTCCTAGGTCCTTGATCCACTTTGAGTTGAGTTTTGTGCAGGGTGAGAGAGAGGGGTTTAGTTTCATTTTGCTGCAAATGGATTTCCAGTTTTCCCAGCACCAAGCAACAATAGGTGTTGGCAAGGATGTGGGGAAAAAAGTACTCTCATACATTGCTTGTGGGGTTGAAAATTGGTGCAGCCACTCTGGAAACCAGTATGGAGGTTCCTTAGAAAACTCAGAATGGAGCCACCATTTGAGCCAGCTATCCCACTACTTGGCCTATACCCAAAGGACTTAAAATCAGCATATTATCGTGATGCAGCCACATCAATGTTTATAGCAGCCCAAATCACTATAGCTAGATTCTGGAGCCAACCTAGATGCCCTTCAATAGATGAATGGATAAAGAAACTGTGGTATATATATACAATGGAACATTATTCAGCCACAAAGAATAATAAAATTATGACATTTGTAGGTAAATGGCTGGAGTTGGAGAGTATCATGTTAAGTGAGATAAGCCAATCCCAAAAAACCAAAGGCTGAATGATCTCTCTGATAAGTAGTTGATGACATGTAATGGGGGCGGGGGTAGGTAGGGGAAGAATGGAAGAAGGATGGATTGTGTAGAGGAAAATAAGGGGAGGGGTGGGGTAAGACAATAGAATGTGACAAACATCATTATACTATATATGTATGAATATGTAAATGGTATGACTCTTCTTTGTATACAACCAGAAGAATGATAGTTGTATTCCATTTGTGTACATTGAACCAAAAAAAAATTTAGAAAAAAACTCTAAAAAAAAAAAAAAAGAAAATCAAGATATTAGCATATTTTGCATGTAATCTCTTCTTTA
Source organism: Glaucomys volans (assembly GCA_020662805.1). Taxonomy (NCBI): domain Eukaryota; kingdom Metazoa; phylum Chordata; class Mammalia; order Rodentia; family Sciuridae; genus Glaucomys; species Glaucomys volans. Next base: position 68,736 of record JAJEJO010052742.1, on the reverse strand, counting down.
AAGCTCTTAAAAACCTTTAAGGTCCTTCTTAGAAGGAAATTACTTTCATAAGGAATTTATGTAAAGTATATAAAAGAAAGGGTTCATCAATGTTTAGGCCCTCAGATTTAAATTAGTTGTCTTTTTTGCATGTGAAATAACTTTTTAATAATGGTCAAGTAAATCATGAGATGTTTGAAATAAAATTGTATGATGTATTGAATTTGGAGTATGAATATTAATATGCTCACTTAAAATGTATATTATGTAGATTTACCCCATTCATGATAACATCTGTGTTTAAGGATACAATCCATTGGAATATCCTGCTTCATTATTTACTGTATCATGCTGACATGATCTTGTCAGCATATTCAGTTGGAGAAAGGATACATAAAGCAAATAATGTTTTTAAGTCATGCTTTCTATTTATATCCATTATTTACAATGGAGTTGTTTTGTAATAAACTGCCATGAATGAATAAAATATATATTATGACATAGATATATTTTCTCATTCAGCTTTTTGTGTTCTAATTCACATTCATACAGCAAGGAAAGAGTAGTTACCAACAATTATCTGGCTTGTTTGGAGTTCATTCCCAAAATTACAGAGAAATATATACAATTGCCTTTTCTCAGGATCGCAGACTATAAAATGTTCTTTAGATTTCCGTACTTCAATTTCTACTGTGCACACGATCTATTTTAGCATTTTGCTGAGATCTAGTTGATGAACTGTGTAGATGAAAAACAATCCCACTTTAAAGGGTTTTGTGATTTAAAAACAAAAAAATCCGTTATCACCTTTTAAATTGAATGAAATTATAAATTTTGTTTCCTGTCTTTGGAAACAGAAGAAATCCTTATTGGAAACTGAAAAGAAAACAGAGTAATGCAACAGTCGTTTTCAAGGATTATAACCAGTCACATAAATGATAGCATTACTTATCAGTTCTTGATTTTGTAGTGATCTAATGAGAAAAATAAAGAATACATAAAGGAATAGAAATAAAACATAATCTGTGTTTGATTCCTAATAGAAAGTTGCTGTTCTTTGTCTAATCTTTTCATACTGCCTTCCTGGCCTAAATACTTCCCACAAATCCCCACATATCATCATTCTCTTTGATTACACCTACCTTATTTGAAAACTGGGCACACAGTTACCATTATTGAAACATGTCCTTAGCTCCTGTGTTCTGACCAGTTTCTGATTTTGCTTACATTCCCTCAGAAACTTGTAGCATATTTGCCGTAAATTACCTTACTATATTTTCCATTTGATTCATAACTACATTTTATTTTTTTCTTTACAAGATTATAAAATCTTTTCCAAACTATTTTCTCAGTACTCTAGGGTTTCTCCAAGGCTGCTGTATTCTGGTACTTACAGAGGTCATAAAAGAAATGAATTAATGTGTTAATGAAAAGTTGCCAACAGTAAATTTCTTCACAGCTAATCCCACTTTTCATTAATGTTCTCTAAGATGAAAAAAAAATCCAAAATCTAATAGAGTCACTGTTATAAGCATTACTAACCTCACAGAATTATTTTTCACTGTTAAATATGTAATTTTATGGTGATATTAATAATGATATCCCATATGTCAAAATTTTGAAAACAATAATAACTTTGAATTCTTTCAAGTCCATTACATTAAAGGCCTAATAATGAATTAACAAAAATGAACATGTGAGTTGTGAAAGTCACTCAGTGACTATCAATCTGGATCTTAATATGTTTAATTAAGTTAATGCCAGCCAATTAGTCAAGCAGCTTAGCTTCATCTTTTTCCTGGCTCTGCTGATGATGGAATTGTAAATGTTTATAGATGAGAATGCAAGAAGTCTGCCAATATCAATCCAAAGAAAATAAGAAGCTAACACTGTGTTCTAAGACAGGATTTCCATATCTTTGGGGAAAATTCTAATATTGAAGGAAAAGAGGTCAAGTAACTAGTACTCTTGCTTTAAAAAAGATGGGTTAGTTGTTCAAGCTTATACATTCAGTAATTCATCCTTGTCCAACATATATCTTAGATGCACTGGATCCGCTAAGTAACCTGAGAGTAAGGGATTGGATTTGCTCAGAATAAAAAGCTGCTAACTGGCAGCTGTTGGGCCTTTCTAAACAGAATTAGCATATCAGAATGATGAACCTGGGAACCTATCTAGGGTTAGATTTGTATTTCTAGTGAGAAAGAATGGAAACAATCTCGGGAGGACAGGTGACAAGGGTGTTCAGTTTGCATGCTTCCCACAAACTGCCATGCCAACACACTTTCCTTCTCTTGCAGGTAAGTAGAAGTCCTTGTAACTCTAGTCATTTTTCCCTCTTTTTCATTGCTCCATTCACTCCCTTGTCCTACTTCCTCTACCATAAATTGCCATTGACAATATTTGTATTTAGGTTTATATCTAGATATACATCTTGGTTTACACCTAGATGTATATCTAGATCCTACTAAATACTACTGCACATTTGACTGGCTCATTCATTCAAGGATCTATTAATTCATTTTTCATTCACAGTCATTTATTCAACACAAATCTAATTATTTCATCGGGAACACTGGCTCATATTCATGTTAATTCCATAATTATAGGGTGCATTCATTTTCATACAAAGTCTAATGAACAGATTTCCTACCTTTATATTGCTGTTTATTTATTTGGCTTTGCGTTTTTTAAATTTTCTTTTTTTCCCTGCTGTTCATAATATTACGGCATTATTGGCACCTAATATTCAAATTGTTCAGGATGAAATAGCCTGACACAAAAGTGAGTGTAAGAAGATAGTTTCCAATTAATGGACTCTAAATATTCTCACATTTTATGGGATAATCAGAAATTTTTAGTTAACAAGATACCTGAGAACACAATTTAAACAAGGTTTAAACAAGTGACTTTTCTTTCCAATTTTTTTTTCTTAACAACAACTGAGGCACTTAACAACTGAGCTCTATCCCCAGCCCCCAGTCCTTCTTTTATTTTTGTTGTACTTTATTTAGAGACAGATTCTCGCTCGGTTACTTTAGACCTCTTTAAGTTGCCCAGAATGGCTTTGAACTCGTGATCCTCCTGCCTCAGTCTCCTGAGTTTCTGGGATTACAGGCATGTGCCACTATGCCCGTCTTTTTTTTTTTTCTTTTCTTTTCATAAATTATTTAAATTTCATTGATGATTATTAATTCCACAATTTATTGATCAATGTGTAATGTTGCTAGCTCAGCATAAGTTTCAGGATATTATGCAGTGCCGCCTAAGTGTTGGTGCAAAAAAATGTTGAAAACACAAACACATATACATATACATATGTACTTAAATACAGAGGGAGAGAAACACAGAGTCTCACAGATGCAGATACACATGTGTACACACAGACAGGCTGTTCAACTCATTCAACATGTGATCTGTAAATGTTACTACTATGAACCTCCAGTTGCTTATATTGGTCTCATTTTATTAAAGTCTTATCGAGAAAAGCACATTGATCAAACATTTTGAAAATAAAACAGAGAATGTACATAGGGGAATAGCTAGAAAATGCAATAGTGGTTAGTGAGAATTTTGTTTTAAACACATCTATACACTTGAAAAAAGAGTAAGAGAAATGCATGCACAATTTATTTAATACTCACGCTACCTACCTTACATTATTGAGAGAGATTTTACATTACCATTTGTGAAAATATATTGTAAGAACTAAAGCATTATATAAGCACCCTGATGAACTTTGTCAACTTCACATTTTAGTGTAGATCACTGATAAACATTTGTTCAATGAATGGAAGGTTTAAAGTACTCTCTAGCTGAAATACAAACCAGTTTTTAAATTTCTTATTTCTGTTATAAAAGTATGTATTAAGTGACAAAATATTTATTAAGGTGCATATCATCAAATTAATGCTGCATTCAATTTATAAGACAAATAAAACATCCAACATAACACACTACATATTTCTAACTTTCCAGAGGAGTTTGTGTGTGTCAGCTTTTATGTCACTGTGAACAAAATACCTGTAAAGAACAATTTAGAGAAGGGAAAGTTTATTTGGGGTGTATAATTTCAAAGATCTCATTCCACAAAGAGTTAAATCTATTGCTTTGACATCAGTTGAGAGAGCACATCATGGGGGTTGGGGGCGGGTGGCCCAGCAGAGAAAAGCTGCTCAATTCTTGGCAGGCTCAGAGAACAGAGAGGAAAGGTTTTCAAAAACCTGCAGTTTGGCCAGGAATGATAGCACATGCCTGTAATCCCAGGGGCTCAGGGGGCTGAGGTAAGAGAAATACAAATTCAAGGTCAATCTCAATAGCTAAGTGAGACTCTAAGCATTTTAGTGAGACCCTGACTCAAAATTTAAAATAAAATAAAAGGGCTGGGTAAATGGTTCAGTGGTAAATCATCATCATCATCATCATCATCATCATCATCATCATCATCATCCAGCAGTTTGAGCAGAAAAGTGAATGTAAAACTGACAGATAAGAATCTATATCTAGTGAAGAGATTACAGTCATGAAAGATATGCTAAGTACTTTAAATAGAAATAATAGGAAAAATGCCTAAAGGACATATTAGGAATCTGCAAGCCCACATGCATTGCAGGCTTAAAGATGTAGAAAGGAAAATTCCTTTGAAAAGAGATCATTGGGGCACCATGCTTATACAGGGTGCTGGTTCTTCAGGGTACTAATATTAAGGGATCATGGAGGCTTTCCTCAAGGTATCAGAGGAAATCCTGGGAGATCATCCCATTTTGCAAGATCAGAATTCCTGCAGGCTGCCCCTGAAAGGGTGATGCTTGAAGTTGTGCAAGTGAAGCTGAAGACCTAGAAACCACAGAATTAAGGAAATACAATAACACGGACTGACAGCTGAGTAAACCTGCTGGCTAAAGAGAGAGCCAGGCTAAAATGGAACCCATGTGTTCTGCAACAAGAATGGACAAGGGACTGTGCAGCCCAAGCCCTTTGAGGAGAGTATGATGCCACAATGTCTCTAGATGCTGTATGTGGTGTTATGGCAGGAGTTTCAGGACTTGGCTGCCCTGCTGGGTTAAGGTCTTGTTTTGATCCCATCCCTTATTTCTGTTGTCCTACTTTTTCCTTTTGAAATGGGATCCCTTATTCCATGCATCTGTATATTGAATATGTTTAACTTGATTTTGATTTTTATAGGATCTCACAGCCAAAATCATTGCCTTGTGTCTAGCAGGAGAAGTTGGACTTTACCTTTTTGGCAACATTGGAATAGTTAAGACACTGGGACTCTTATAGACAGGCCAAATGTGGTTTTCATCGTTAGATTTACATGAGCTTTAGGAGACCAAGTTTACAATGTCATGGTTTGGATATGTGGTGTTCCCTGGATGTTCCTGTGTTAATGAAAGAATGTTTGAAAATAAAATGATTGGACTGAGACGTGTAAGCTGATTAGTCCATTCTAGTTTGAGTGAACTGGGTTGTAGCTATAGATAGGTGGGGTGTGACTAGAGGAGGCTGGTTACTGGTGGCATGCTCTGGAACAGTGCATCTTCTCTGTGATCTTTTCCCCTGTTTCTCTCTCTGCTTCCTTACTTCAAAGAGGGGAGCAGCTTTCTTCTCTTAAGCTCTTCCACCATGATGTTCTGCCTCACTTTGATGCCAGAGCAATGAAATTGGTTGTCTGTGAACCAAAGAAATATGCAAACGTGGGCCAAAATAATTTTCCTCTTCTAAGTTTTTCTTGTCAAGTATTTTGGTCACAGACAAGTAAAAACTGACTATAATGGGGATAAGGTACATTTTTTGAGCTCAGTAATGAAAGTTAATTATGAGTTTTATGACAAGAGAAAGGAAAGATGAGAAAATATTTTTTTTGTCTGGAAATACATTCAGAGCACCTTGAAGCTTTTGTCTATATTTTAATATATTAAAATAGCTACTTTATTATTTGCTAATGATGTGTTATTTATCATTTCTACAATTGATCTGGTGTAGCTCTTTTATTATTGAACAAAACTCCAATCTATACTTGTCTTAATGAACACAAAAGTTGGACAAAAATAATGTCTAGAACAATTTTTCCAAAGAAAGCAAAATTTTCTTGTAATCATTACTAAAAGAATACTGTTCCTCTTAAAATGTACAGTTTTTAAATTTTCAATTAATTTCTTTGTTGAGATGTAAGCTTCACGTATCCCCCTAGGGAACATGTGAGATAAAACAGGATCTTTACATCCTTCAGGCTCCTCACATTTGATAAGCACTATGGATCTCTGGATCCTCTTCACTTTATTAACATTAAAAATGAAGGCTTGCTTTTGAACTTCTAAAAAGCATCATATTTATTTTCTATTAATGCTGTAAAATATTTGAAGAAATCATATGGAATTATTGTGTAAAGTTCAAGGAAAAGACCAGATGAAAAGCTTCAACATCCTGCAGGAATTTTCTGAGGAAAGATTATTTATGACTGATGAGCTCATACAGAAACAATTCAGACTGTGGCTCCTTGGAGAAGCTTTTGAGCCAGTCACTTTTGAAACCTTTTATATACTTTAGTTTATGAGTTACAGAAAGACTGTAGAAGTAATACAAAGATGATGGGAAATACTATATATATAGGTTTTATAATTTGCAATAGCAGGGCAATCTGTCATATTAGTGTAAAATTAAAATGTCTATTGTTTATTTCTTAGCTTGCAGAAAAAAATCCACAGGTCAAATCATGAGCACATTAAAAAATTATTCTAAAGTAAATTTGGACCAAATAAAGTCAACAGCCAATTAAGCTCATTCTATGTGTAAAAAAAGACAGTGTTATTTTAAGAACTCTCTGGATGGAAGACCTTGGTTCAACTGCAACTGCAAAAAAGGATTTAATAATAATAATAAAAATAATAATAATAATAATAATAGAGATAGAAAACCCTATCCCCTGTAGTGTAATTAAATTGTTCAATGTTGTCTTCTGATTTTGAATCATACTTGGAGTTTCTGTCATCTGTCCATTTCACTTACTCCTCTTTTACACTTAGATAGCTGATTAATTTGGAAATTATACTAAAGTGTTGTTTGAAGATTGAGTTTTGAGTTTTCATTTTTGAAAGACCTTTTGCTCACACTAATTTGAAATGTCAGGTTTTTTTAATCAGAAATAAATTTCCATGTGTAGTTGTGTGTATTTGTAGGTTTTCCATTTTATTCCACTGGGTAATGTGTTCTAAAACACCACCTGCTTTAGCATCTTCAGCTGCTTACCATCCCTCACATGGCTTTTCCTTTTCAAGTTTCCTGGCTCCTTCTGCCTGTTTAACCTTCCAGAGGAAATGAACTTGTTAGTCAATTAGCATAGCTTCAGGAAATGAAATCTGATGTTTTTACTGTAATCGCATTCTGTTTATAAATTGACTTAGAAAGAATTACTGGTGTTTCAGTTTCAAGTATTTCTATCCAATGACATACGACCTTGCAGTTTTTCAAGACAAAAATGGAACAGACTGAAATTAACCAGATGAACATGCTGGAAATCAGATTTTTCAATCACTGTGAAGAAAATATTTAAAACAATTAGAACCACTCAATAGTTGAAATGTGTAACCTTTCCATAATAGTTACATTTCCATTACCGAGATAGAGATAGAATAATGTAGTAGCTGATATAAAGATTCATATATTATACTACAGTTTACAAAGGATTTCTTTGGAGTGGAATTTAAATGGCAAAGTCATTTGATTTCAACAACAAAGGACCCAAGGATTACTGAAAATGCTTTCCTTAATTGCAGCTGTGATGAATAAAAAAAGCTATATACAACTAGTCTTTGCTATGCTGTAAGCTCCACGTTCTTGTCACACAAGGATTTATAGCTAAACAACTCTTTTCTTCCTTGACTCACTGGGAAGTTGGGTTAAGAATTTTGAAGTCCCTATTATCTAAAGCATTATTTCCCACAATGTGTACTACAAAAAATTGTTTCCTGACATTGTTAATATATGTTAATTAAAACAAATTCAATTCTTGTCAATCACATATGAGCCATGCTCTTTCAGACAGGTTTCATTGCTGCAGGAATTCTTTAAAGATATAATAAACTAGTTCAATTTAACAACAGAGGTTGCACAGATAAATGAAATATGGTCATATATTTTCATTTCAGCTTTTAGATACTAATATCAGAGAAACATCTCATATATGGAAACAGTAAGGATTGGATTTCTGAGTCATGGATTATAGTTTGTTTCAGGAAAAGTTTCTTTCTCACATAAAAAAATAGAAGCTAAGGAATTTCACACAATTTTCAGAAATCCTTTGTCATTCTTCAAACTCTACACCATTTCTCTAAAACCTATTGTTACTTACTTGAGTGAAATCATTTTATTTAATATTTCTTGATAAATTGAACACATTTAAGCATTGTAATCATGGCCAATATAAGTGTGCAAATAAATAGAAAGGCTTCATACTATTGTCCAACGAGAGTAACAAAAATTCTTACATGGCTAAGTATTCTCTAAAACTAGATTTAGAATGTTTTGGTTGGCTTCTGGGAATAGTGTCTCATGCTTATAATACCAGACACTGGGGAGTCTGAAGCAGAAGGATTATAAATTCAATGCCAGTCTCAACAACTTAGTGAGGTCCTTAGCAACTTTGGTTAGATAATAAAAGGATTGATATAAATAAAAGGATCGAGGACATAAGTAAGTGGTAAATAACCCCAGATAAAATCTCTAAGATGTATATAAAATAATAACTCAAAATTATTTAGTTGGCTATAATTATCTAAATGAATATGCTTAAAATGTCTTTTCCATGGTAAATGCTAAATACTTGGTGGATCACCTGTCTTTCATTTTAGAATAATATCATTTATTTCTCAATTGCAATTGAAAGTATACTTAACAACATGTCACTTAATAAAGATAAAGCTGGGCATGGTGGCTCACATATGAAATCCTAGCAGCTCAGAAGACTGAGACAGGAGGATCATGAGTTCAAGCCCTACCTCAGCAAAAACTAAGGTGTTAAGCAACTGAGACCCTGTCTCTAAGTAAGACACAAAATAGGGCTGAGGATGTGTCTCAGTCATCCAGGGCCCCTGAGTTCAATCCCTTGTACTAAGGAAAAAAAAAAAAAAAGATAAACCTATAATTGAACAGCTCATCTCTGCTTTATGATTTAATCATCTGGGCTGATTAAAAACTAGATTAGAAAGTTCACCTCTAAGATGTCTCAGATAGGACTAAGAAGTTTCAGGTTGGTGGATGGGAACTCAGTTAGAGGTATTTTAGGAGGGTTCTGTTTTGTTTGTGTGTGACACTCCTGAAAGCTGACTGGGCTTCAGTGTGCATCAGTTGGTGCATGGTAGAGGTAGTGGAAGCTGCCATTGTTCTCAAATCTGAGTCAACCAGGACACCGTGTAACTTTACTCACCTTCTATTAATTGAAACAGTCACAAGTCCACACCAGGTTCAAGGAAGTGGAATGGGGGTGGGATGTAAACAAAATGCTCCCCACCTTGGGATGCAACAACTGACAAGAAAATGATAATACTTTTATTCCGCCACTCTTGATATGTGCAGAAGGTAGAGACCTGCAAATAGATAAAGAATATTCAAGAAAATAATCACAAATAATAATAAATAATATTATGATTTCAAGTTTCTGTAAATAAGGAACATTGTTGAATTTAGGAATATAAAGTACAGTTACACTAATATTTTAGTATGAAAAAGTATTCATAAGGTTAAATGAAAACCTTAAAAATGACTATGCATTAGTTATTAACTACTGTGTAACTATCACAAATATAGCCTTTTATAATGGCCTATGTGGCACATATTTAATAGCTGACAGTTTCTGTGTGTCAGCTGTCTTGGCATAGCTTACCTGGGTCCTCTGCCTTAGGGTTATGCAAGGCAGCAAGCAAAGTGTCACCCAGGCTGTGGTATCATCTAGAGACTGGAGTGGGGCAGGTCTGCATCCTTCTTCTGTGGTTGTTAGCAGCAGTTTCCAGTAGTTTCAGAACTGAGGCTTCCATTTCTTCCTATCAACTGGAGGCTACTGTTCACTTCTGGAGGCCACCTGAAGATTCCTGTCACATGAGGTTCCCAACATGTGATCACAGGAATCACCTCTTGTGTTTTGTACCTTTTAAATTAGAAGCAAAACATGGTTCCTACACAACTTGGCATAATGACTTCACACAAGGACAAGGTGTGTGAAGACCTTGAGGATCAACTTAAGAGTCTGCCCACATTATGGAGGAATTAGATGACGATCACAGCAGCTCCACAGACTTAAATTTGGTGACGCTATTTTTGTTTGTGCCAAACTGAATTAAAACCAAAATATCACTTTTTTTTTCCTTTGTCTTCTCACTCTCCAAATCTAGTCATTTGCCCTGATCTGTGGACTCCTTTCCTAAGTTGTGGTTCAAATTCAAAGATCAGCTGGCTCTAAGGAAGCATGAGGGATTGTGGTGGCCTGGGAGTTAGACTCCAGGAATACATGGAGTCTACACCAGAAGAGTCCTATGGGAGAGGGTGGACGTTATGCTACCATTCAGAAAGAGCAGATTGGTCTTGACAGGTTACCTGGATTTTAGTGAAGCTAAAATTCTTTAATTTCATGGGAAAGTTTAATGTCAATGAAACAATTTAAAGAAATTAGATTTGTCAAACTTATGTGACAGTCCCATAAATTTGTGGCCTCAGATTTAAAATATCTCTTAATCTTATTCCTTCGTTAGGTCATTTACATTAGATATTAATAAAAAAAGAAATAAATTATTAACTTTAAATAAGTTGTGACTATAACATGTAAGAAGGTCTGACAACAAAAATTTTGAAAATGTACTAGTAATATTTTATGTGAAAATTTGATAATATATAATATTTGAAATTATGCAAATTTGTCTCTATACTATGATGTTCTACTGAAAAATCATTCAAAAAAAGAAAGAAAACAAGGTGAGATTGTTTTTGTCCTAAAATATACACTATTATTTTTTTCTTTTTTAAGATTAAAGTTTTAATTTCAAAAATACATTAAAGTTGGATGAATGCAATATAGCCTCTAATCTCATTATCTATTTTTTTCATTTGCCTTTTACTACATGCACACATTCTTCTATACATTTTTTAAATAACTTGTCATTTGAAAGGAAACTACAGACATCATACACCTGCAACTCAAAGTATTTCAATATGGATTTTCTAAGAAGAATATTCCCTTAGATTCCCACCATACTAATACCAAAATGAAAAACTCCCCTTGAATATATATTGCTATATAATATCCTTAGAGATTTGCTACTTTTTACAATAATGTCCTCTATACCTATCATTTCCTTGATTATATACCATATTTAATTGCTCATAAGTAGTTTTTTCTTCGTTCACTATTGTTGCATAAAGTACACTGAAAATGAGATCTACTCTTTTGAAAAATAATTTAAACTTTTTTTGGCTTTTATTGGTTATATTTAGTTATAGATTACATTAGGATTCATTTTGAGAAAATTATAAAATGTGGAATACAATTTTTTTTGTTAAATACATGCTCTCTTAATTTGATATGCAAAGAATGTTACATTGAACAATATAGTGATCTCTCTCCTTCATGAATGTTCCTCATAAGAATCTTTCTATAATTGTTGTAATGTTTTCTAAGACCACTTCAAAAGCAAGCCTAATTATGTCTTTTTTGTTTATAATCTTCATATAATGTTCTCCTCATAAAGTTGACACTCATTTTTCTATCACTATCTACATGTGCATATCTCCCAGTCTATCTGAAATTTTCCCTGTTCTGAATTTGCATTTTATTACTGGCAACTTTATTTAAACTACCTTGCCTATCTATTTTTCTTATTCATCTTTTAAATTCTATTAACTGTTTATTATTAAACCTTCCTCATTCCTGTAAAATTACCTTGATCTTTCCTTCTACTAATGCTTCATTGGACCTAAAACATTCTTCTCAATAATAGTGATGTCAATTTTTCTTACATGATCCTACATGAATTATGTGATGTTTCTATCTTTCTAAACTATAAGCAGTTTCTAAGGGGAAAAAATGAGTTCTTGTGATCTTGTGCTCTTTTTCAAACTCTTACTCAAGGGAAGCACTCAAAATAATCTGTAAAACTTGGTTTAACCACCACAAAATCACCTGTTGACTATGTTGCTCAAAATAAACTATAAACAAACAGGCACACATACATTTGACTTTACAGGGTATCATGCATACATTATACTTATCCATCTCAGTTTCTTATGTTGCCTCTTTCATTGAAATCAGAAAGAGAAATAGGAAATCAAAAGGTGGCATTCCTTTGTGAAATTTACAGAAAATAAATAGAATCAGGTTTTTTGTTTTGTTTTGTTTTGTTTTGTTTTGTTTCTTCTTGAGACCCGGCCGACTCAGTCTTTGAATTTAGAATGCCAATTATATTTAAATTGAAATAATAATGTTAAAAATCCAATAGGATTCCTATGAGAATTTAATTTTATCATATGAGTGGAGCCCAATAGTTGTTAGCACTTACCATTATTATTTTGAATTTTAATGAATAAGGGGAGAAACATCAAAATAAACATATAATAACCTCAGGTGTGGGGATTTGTTTTCACTAACAAATACTAATAAAGCATTACAAATGTTTTATATCCTTTGTGAGAAAAAATGAAAAATCAAAAAAGAAATAAAGAGATAAATTGTTGCATGTTAGAATTCTGGAGTTCTTTTGAGGTTATGTGGCCTCCCTGAGAACACAGATATTATTAAACCGTACATCATCTTTCCTCCCACTTTAATTAATATGAAAGCAACAGCCAGGGAATATGATAGAAGCCTCTCTCTTTGCAGCACTATATTAACATTACTTTCTGTCTTTCTTCATGCATATGTGAACATTCCCCTTTTTTCTAAGTTCAGACTAGCATTGACCTTTGTCTCATCAAAGGAGAATTTATTCTCATTAAGCTTAATCGTGTAGTTAATGTTTTCACTGAGGTGCCTATTAAGCTCTCTGACATTTCGAGGATCACTTGAAGTTCCGTATTTGTCAGGGAAAAATGTCAGCCCATGACAATGCCCAGTCCTCCTTTACAAATGAACTACCCTGACTGATTCTTGGATTTCTTTCTGGTAGTTTATTGACCCTGTTCACGGACCTGCTTTGATCATTTCCCAGGAAGATTGTTTCAAGGGCCTCTGCTACACTATACATCTTATTTGTCCTAACGTAAAATTCATGATCATATTTACTACCATTAACCTTCTAAATAGTAATAAATACCATTATTATTTGTGGTGGCCCTCTCATCTCTCTCTGAGAGAAATACCCGAGGAGGTCAGATGGGGGATCAAGAAAAGACAGAAACACGTAGAGAGATGAGGTGGAGCCAGGGTGTTCATCATCCCCTGATGAGGGATGAATGACCCACGGTGAGCTCAGCACATTTATTACAAGTTTCATCCAAAGGTTATTTGTGGGAAAGTTTCAGCAAAGTAGCCAGTCTGAAGGACGCAGGATATAAAGTCCTCTTCTTATGTTTAGACTCCTCTATCCCTGGGAGTTCGTGACTGAATTCAAGGTCTTGACTGATACCACTGCATGCCTTTGCACAGTAGCCTCCTCTGACTTGTGTCACCATAGCAACCGGGCCATCTTGACCTGCGCCTTCATGCAGGAAGTTCCCTGCACAATGCAACCATGATTCAAATTACTGCTCTCCACAAATATTTGTTTCTTAAGTCAGTACGCAAATGTAGATACCTTTGCAAAACAGGTTAATCCATGACTGCTTGCTTTTTTTTCTTTTTAATAATGTTCATGAAGAGCAAGTCTTTTACCAAATCCCCTGACCTGATTGCTCCTTGAGCTACTTCATTAATCTGCCCACCAGAATTAACTCTCTGAAGAAATATGGAGAGTGACTCCATTTCTCTCTTCCTTCAGAGCACTGCTTTGTATTTGTTTGTTTAATTAACTCATGGTTAAATATAAAGGAAATTGCTGAGATAGTAGTTTTGGTTGTTCCTAATGTACTTGACCTCTGCACTGTATAGTGCCTCTGATACACACACTGTCATAGGCTGAGTATGTTCAGTATTTTCCTCTTCAACATGGATCCTTGAAATTTTGAGAAAGTAATTCACTGGACAACTTAACTTCATCCTTGGAATAGTTCAGAGAAGAATTATGTGAAACAGACAAAGCAGTCTTTAATCATTCTAACTTTTGATAGATAACTCAAGTAATAATCCATAGATTTATTACTAATTGGGATGGCCAATGAATCCCCCAATTTCTATTGCCTCTGACAATTTATTTGACTTTCTGTCTAATGGCAAACCATAATCAGTTATTTAACTTTATGAGCTAATCAAGTCTCCAGTTATCCTTGACTTAGGTATGTGTGTGTGTGAACATGGCTATTTTATAGAAAGTGTAATGTTCTTGTGGCCTGATTTCTTATTCAAGAAAACCTCATCCTCACAGTTCTTTAGTTATTTATGAATAGGCACAAGAATGCTAAGGTTGTTCTTAATTCTGTAAAACCTCAAGTTTTAGTATTTGGTAATATTGAAGAACAAATTACAGAAATATTTGATTATTTACCTATATGGAACAAAAGCTTTAAGAATAGTACCTACCTGTGCAGTACCATAATACTCCATTAATTTAGCAAGTAATAGATAAACACACGGAAATTAGTTTTCAGCAATTACATGATTGTGCATATTTAACATTTCTATATTTTTTAAACAAAATTGGAGATCATATTTCATTGTATGCTTAAAATACAAGGAAACTGATATTAGGGAAATAACACAAGGTCACTGAGCTGGTTACTAGCAGAGTTGACATTTAGTTCACTGGGTAATGCCATACTCATATTTGAAAAAACATTACTCAAATTGCCCAAAAGCTCCACAATATTTGTGTCTGTTTTATTGTTACTCCAATTAAGTTTAATGATGTTAAAATTGAACCACAACATAATTCTTTTTAAATTACACCAAAAATATTAAAAATATTAATATTTGTTAGCCCACACATAATAATTAAATGTCAAATACTGTTTTTTAATATTGACATTGATATTTAAGTCATATACAAACTCAACAATGAAGGTTTGAATTTAATTTTTGGCATTTATAAGGATTTCACTGGAATTATGTTTCCTAATTTCATTTTATATCTTTATCTAAACCTATATTTTAACACATGGAAAAAACTGTAGGATCTTCCATTTCATTGAAATTATTACTGTGTAGCCAATTTCTCTATACTAAAATATTTATACAGTGATGCTTTAGCTCCACTTACAGAATGCCTACTGAAGGAGCAGCAAGTGTTCAAAACATATTAAGATTCTGCTTTTGTTTTGATAATGAACTGGAAATGTACCTGCCCAGGTGTTCAAAGAAATTTAAAGGAGATTTAAAGGAGGGAAGGTAGTCCAATTCCCCAAGTTCTCATGTCCATTCACATTTTTTTTTTATTTAATTTTGATTCATTGAACACAAATGGAGTACAGCTATTGTTTCTCTGGTTGTACAAAAAAGTGGAGTCACACCATCTGTGCATTCATACATGTACACAGGGCAATGATGTCTGTCACATATTCTGTTATTATTACCCTCCACCCCGACCCCACTCCTCCCTTCCCTCTGTGCTATCTATCCTTCCTCCATTCTTGCCACCCTTCCACCCCGCATTATGCATCATCATTTACTTATCAGAGAGACCATACGGCCCTTGGATTTTGGGATTCACCCATAAAGAAGAATAAAATTATGTCATGTGCAGGTAAATGGATGATGTTGGAGACTGTTATGCTAAGTGAGATTAGCCAATCCCAAAAGCCCATTCACATTTATAGTTTTACTACATTGAGGTGTATTTGGAATGTTAAAGGTTAATATTTGGTTTTTGAAATTCAGCATTTATTTAGGAGAATGTGTAAATGAAAAAGCTGAGGCACTGTTGGGCAATCATTTGCACATGAGTACAACTAAAAACAAATTGTTTTCGTAAAAGTTATATCATAACCAACTTAATGGATACTACTACAATTTCTAAGAAGCATTTATATAAATGTTCTTCTCTAGAAAATATCACCAGCAATTTAATTGTTTGAGTGCATATAGCACTGTAGAAAATAATATTTCAAAAACATTTCCTGCATTTGATATTAAGACATTTATTTTCTACAAAGCAGAACATCACTGTTTTTTTTTTCTCAAATTATATTGTAAAATACAATTATGGCACATGTGTTTAAAGGCCAATAAAAGTCTAAAAAATAGATCTTTATACCTACATCTATAAACCTATAACTTTGTGACAATTTAAAATTCTACATATCATCATAGGCATAACATAACTGAAATAATTCATACTATTATTTTTGGTGATTGTGAAGGGAGCTAGGCATGTTCGTATATTATTGAAATAGTTTTGTGCATGTAAGAAAATTTTATGTAAATACGGACAACATTTTTTCAACAGGTAGCAAATTGAATTATTTTCTTAGATTTCATTATCTGCAAATCTAGACTTTAATTGATTAGCTAATGTGACAGGGCTCTGAGACCTTCTGAGAAATGGAGGTAGCACAAAGGTCTCCACTTCACCCTGATTCTAACCATCATACCAGAAAGATTTCAGATAAGTAGCACAGAGTAACAGGAATGAGTTTATTAGAAGGGATAGGAAAGGAGAAAAGGGGAGTACTCTCAAAGGAGAGAGAGGATCCCCTCAGAGAGGAGAGGGAGGGTGTGCCTCTCCTGTCCTTCAATTTTCTTGGAAGTCCTAGGGAATTTTCTAGACAGTATCACCTCTTAACTTTTGACTGATGTAGGGACATCAGATTTTTATGTCCCTATAGCACTTAGTGACTCTGGGTCACTTTGGCCCATGCTGATTGTTTCTAATTAGAACCTGTTCGTAGAAATGTTATGGTTACTTGAAGTTATCCTAATCTCTGTGAATTCTGGGATCTGTTCTGTGTAAGGATCAAAAAAGTTCTCCCTTCAGGGTAACCTGTGTTTTTCTTTCTTTCTTTCTTTCTTTTTTTTTTTTTATTGATATTTTGAGTCTGCATTTCCCCTGTAGATGACAGGTGGTTTGTTGAGGAATTTGACATATCTTCTCAACTTAGGCCAGGAAGGGTGCAGTAAATAGCTTTTGAAATGAGAAAGTATGCAGGGGTCACCACATAAGGTCCCTTTTGTAGAATTATTCCCTTGACTTCATGTTTCTACCAGTCATGGTTCTTGGTGCCCCATCACTACATGCATAAAATATTGCTTATTCATTCGTCACAAATTGTCTTTGCATTTGTTGGCTATTGCCATCTAGAAGACTAGTAGAAAAGAAATTGATCAGACAAAACCAAGTTTATTGGGTTTACTCTTCTCAGTAAAACATCACCTTCATTGTGTCTGAGCTGTATTTCAAAACGTGAAATTAAGAGCTGCAGTTGTAGCTCAGTGGTAGAGTGCTTTTCTAGAAAGTACTAGATCCTGGGTTCAATTCTCAGAATCACAAGCACACATAAAAGGCAAAAGTAAGGCAGAAATTTTTAGGGTTATACAGTCTGGAGACATGGTGAAATTAGGCAGATGTTAAGACATATTCATTTTGGGTGGATTGAATTTGTAAAGCAGAAGCCTCAAAGCAAACCTTGATGAATAAACTGTTAGATTTTCTAAATACATTGTTTATGTTAACAGCTCATTGTCATGGAGGTGCTACTATTTCTTGAAGCAAATAAACAATGAGAAGGGTTAATATCAGTTTGAGATGAATTTCTAAATCAGGAACCTAGAGTATGTAAATTAACCCAAGAAATTGAATTCATGCTCAGTACAAAACTTCATAAATCCTGATGTTTAAAACATTTACGTATCCTTCTAAGCTAGAGCCTAATTACACATTAAAATAAGTAATGGAGATTTTAAATTGAAACTGTATTTAGTGACCACTTTCTCTTGTCTTTTATTTTGAAAATGTGTAGCTATCCAGATTATTTAATTAACTTGATTTAATATTGGTACAAAATCTTAAAGTTGACTAAAGATCTATAAATTCAATTTCAGCAATTGCCTTGTCTTAATGATTTGTAGCCTTATTATGTCACAATACTAAACATGTAAAAAAGATGCTAATTATTACAAATTTACTTAATTTATCCAAGTTTGATATTTTTAATAACCTGTGGAAATAATATTTACATATATTGGGACTAAGATAAAATATGTTATAGGCTTAAATCACAAGAAGTTAAATTGAAATCTTTTTTTCAGATAAGCTATTGTGTTCTTGATATACTTACACAGTGATAAAATTAGTAAAATCTTATAATTTAAAGCCAATATCACTCTGGTCTTTTTCCAGAGACATCTGTTTACCAAAGATAAAAATGAACTGTTTTAAAATATACCAACAACTTATTCATATTTCAGAAATTATGATCAAGTACAGACCTCCCCCTGCCCCACCTCCACATCCAAGATTTCAGATTCAGTTACTCATGGTGTGGAAAGAAGGCTGTGCCCTGTCAGAATCACTCCATGATGTATACAACAGATTTCAGGCTGTGCCTAAACCTGAAATACTCTATTTTTTTACAGCAGTAGTTTACCATGAGCTACTCCATTTTAAGTACAAGTGCCAAATATGATGACTGTATTCCCTGTTTAAAGAGCCCTCATCTGACCAGCAAAACCATAAGGCACAAATTGGTAAAACAGAACAAAGAAAAAAAAAAAACATTTTGTGCCAACTTATCAAATTAATTCAAGGAGTACCTGGACATGTAGATATCCCAAGTCATATCCAGAACACCTGAATCTGGAGCTTATCAACCTCAAGGGACACAACCCCCTCACCTCACTTAAGACCCATAAAAGAAGGAAGCATCTGACCCTGTCACTTGATCATTTGTCAGGAGCCTGATCCAAGAAAATCACCATGGTGACAAACCTCTGATTCTCAGCTCTTGGACTAACAGACTGCAGTTTCCTCTGCTTGTGAGGATCACACATAGCCCATTCCAATTGACGCCTCCCTTTGACACTCCAATATGACACTTCAAGCTGACACTCTGAAGCATCTCCAAGTTTGTGACACTGACTGCATTCATACTCCCCTATCCCTGATCCCTGTGCTCCTGGCACAATGTCCTGTGAATCTGCAGCCATCTTAACTCTTTCTTAGTCTTTCTTTGCCCTGTGTGCATCATTGTGTATGGTGTGTGGCATGACGACTGCAGATATTGGAAATTAAGATTGGGATGAAAGAACTTTTGTTTGCCTAATTTAAGACTATCAGGTGACCTCAAGTATTCAGTGAGTTGTCACAGCTGAAAGAGGCTTTACCTTTGAATTGAGACATTTTGGAAAGACGCAAAGATGTTTGATGTATATTAATGACAACTCACTCATGACACAATCTGAATTACCCATGGTCAACCACAGTTCAAAAATATTAAATAGAAAATTTCAGAAATGAACAAACCATAACTTTTATATCTCATAATATTCTGAGTACTCTGATGGAATCTTGTAAAGCCCTGGTTCCATCCTACTCAGAACATGAATTATACCCTTTATTCAACAAGAACATGCTACATATCAGTTAGTCTTTTTGTAATTGGCTTAGTTGTTACATTGACTATTCTGGTACCCACATTACTTGTGTTCATATAACACTTTTATTAACTCACGGACACAAACCTCAAGAATATTGATTGTCAATTATTTTATTCTGTGATTGTTGTTAAAATCTTACTGTACCTAATTAAATAATTAAACTTTATCATAAATATATAGAGTTTGATATTTCTGTAGTTTAGATGTGGTTTGTTCCTGAAAAAGGCATGTCAATGCTAGGCCCCACCATGAAGGAATTGAAAATTGGTGAGACTCTCAACACGAACTTCTGTCATGTTGGCTTCACTCTCAGGGAGAGATTAATGTAGGTCTCACAAGAGGAAGGTGGTGTTTCAAGAGAAGGTTGTTAGCAAGTATGTCTGACACCTTCCTTCACTCTCTTTCAACACATTCTTTCCTACACCCACATACTACCCGCTTCTGCTTCTCTGCTATACATGGAGCAATTCAAACCATCACCACAAGCAGCAAGTATGCTGGTACCTTCCCAGTCTCCAGAATTATGAGCCAAAATGGATCTATTTCATTTATATAATACAAAACCTTCAGAATTTTCCAAAAGCAACATAAAATGGACTAAGATAAGTTCTACGTACAGTTTTAGGCATTGATTGAAGGTCATGAAACTTATTTCCCACACATATAGAACATCACTGTAACTTTCAGTATTCCAAAAATATGGAAAAACAGAGGAAATGAATGGCAATAGATGTGAGAGAGGGGGTAGGCTTCAGACACATAGGAAATTATAACTACATATAGTGAAATATCTTACATATGAAAGGCAGATCACTTAGATGAAATAAAACATTTTGATATGCACATAGAGTTGGGGAGAGAGAGAGAAACTACTGGTGGTACAAAGATATTTATGGTCTTGATAGTTCCCTCAAGTCAAAAGAATGTGAAAATAGTACTTACTAATGTACAGAGTATGGAACTAAATAAGAATATTGTCTATAGTCATACCCCCTGGAATGCACCTGATTTCGTCTAAACCAGAATATTGTCTTAGTCCATTTGGCCTGCTACAATAACACATCCAACTAAATAGCTAAAGGAAAAGTAATGATTCCTCATAGTTCTGGAGAGGATCTAGTTTCTAGCAGATTTTTCTCTGGTAAGGACAAATTTCCTGACTCATAAGTGATACGTTTTGCCATACGCCCCCATCATGGAAGGGAAAGTGACTCTCTGGGGTCTCTTTTATGCAGGTACTTGTTCCAGAGCCTTCCAGACTTAGTCAACTCCCAAAGGTCCTACCTTCTCATATCATTTCATTGGTGATTAGGTTTCAAAATATAAGTTTTGTAGGAACACCAACATTTTACACCATAGCAAATACTGCTTTACATCTAAATGAACTCTCCTATAGAGTATGTTCTCACCAGGGTCTTTCTTTCTCCTCTTTTATCTGTCATTTGAAGCATCATTTCATAATAGTCCACCACAGGGGAAGACTGAGCATAAAAATAATGAACTTCTAGTTGTCTACAAATATTTTAAATTTGTGCAGTATTAGTTAGTTGATTCGTTGACCAAAAAATGAGATAAAATCAAAGATTTTAAAATGTCTGTAAAGGGCCAGGCATGGTGGCACACACCTATAATCCCAGTGGCTCAGGAAGCTGAGACAGGAAGGTCTTAAGTTGAAGATCAGCCTCAGCAACCTAATGAGGCCCCCCAAAACTTAGTAAGATCCTGTGTGAAACCAAAAAACAAAAAAATCAAAAAGTGTTGGGGATGTGGCTCAGTGGTAAATTGCTCCATGGGTTAAATCCCCAGTACCCATCCCCCCAAATTGGCTATAATACTCAAAAACACTTACTGAAGGGTAAAAAAAAAGTGCCCTGAAAAAACACTGCAGATGCTAGAACTCACACAAGAGATTTTTTATTAGGCAGATGACCAGAGTCTGCCCTGAAGAGAAAGAGAGAAAGATAAAGAGAAAGAGAGAGCATGGCTAGGGAGCTTCTTTTAAGCTCTGGAACTTCGCAGGCAAAACGATGATAGGGTCAGTTCTTGAATTTGAATTTTGGGGGACTAGGGATCAGCCAATGGCTGGCGACGACAGGCCTGTGAATGGACCAATAGCGCGCTAGCTACATAGAAGGGGTGGGGGAGATCTGTCATCCTCGCTGGCCTTCCCAGCAGGCATGCCCTGCACCCAACCACCAAGGAAGGAGCCCCAGGAGGTTGGACCCTAGGTTGGTAGGCAGCCCAGACAAGGGTGGGATTGCAGGGCAAACCCAGCTCCCGCCTGCTGCCCACCCAGGCGAGCTGACTGGGCGTGGACAGCACTGCTCTGACAGGTGCAGCCACGTCTGCCTGACAGGCTTGGCCATTGCAACTTTTCACATTACACTTACCTCATTACCTCCCAAGTCATCTTACTAATCCTTATACATTTCACTAGAGCCTCGTTAACATTTATACCATTAATTCATGATCCCTGCTTTTTCTTGTTCGTCCTTTTTAACATTCACTTTTCCTCCAAATTTCTGAAATGTTTACTCTCTTCATGCTCCTAAAACATCTGTATTCATAACTCACCTCTTTGACCTCACCCTGCAAAGTCCCTCACCAACTTCCCACCACCAACTGCAATCCCTTGGTGCCTTATATCTTTTCCATTACTCTGCAGGATTTGTCAGTTTTAATAGACCATAAACTACTTACTTTTTACCAGAAATGTATTGCCTTTATCTGTCTGCCCATCATCCTGCCCCATTCACACAATAGCGGTAAAGCTCATAAGGTAAGAGACAGTTCTTTGATTCAAGCCTGAATTAACTTTTTAAAGAGATTGAATTGAAGGTGCAGGAGATTTTTCCTATGCCACCCACATACAGTCTGAAGAGCATATTTGTAACTCATCTCCAACTATTGTAATATTTTGCTCTGGGATAATAGTTCCCATATTTGTTCCTAACGTGAATAATCAAGATTACCAGTATTCTACCAATATTTTCATCGTGTGTATTCTTGAAATGTCTATGTACCTAATTCTGTTTCTGGGGAATAAATATTCAGGATTCTAGATTTCTTTATTTCACTTTATTTATTTATTTTTGGTTAGCAATATCTATTACAGTAATTTTTCTCTTAGAAAGAAAAGTTGCCATGGAGGTTTTTCCAGACTTTTTCATGTTGGAAAGACATTATAATTGGGTATAAAATTTGAGCATCACATCCCTTATGATAAAACATGAACATTGTGGCACCACATTGTGGAAACCTGAAGGCAAGCTCCTTCCCCTTGAGCACTAATTTGCCTCTTTAGCCCAGATGTTTTTACTTTCTTCAAATCCATTCATAGTATAAGTGTCAGTGTTCATTGTTCTACATTAAGATTTCTACTACAAGGGGTGCCCTTTCACTCTTCAGATTTATATCTATTTTAGAATAAATTCCTTTTACTTTTATGTTTTCCTGCCCCACCCCTTTATTCTCACAACTTGAGAAATTATATACAAACATTTCACTCTCTTTGTTTTACATAGATATCATCTTTGTAAAAACTGATTTCATTTTTCTCCTTTACATTTTCTGGAGTACTTAATTATATTCTACTCTGCCTAAATTTTTTAGTTGCATTAGTAATTATACCATGGCTATTGTTTCAAGTACACTTTACTTTTAGTTTACATTTTCATAATCATTTTATTTTAATTCTGATTCATACAAACTCAAAATTTAAATCTCATGTATCTTATAGTCTTGATTTACCTTCATCATCTTGATATCTCCTATTAAGGAGAGATTAGGATGTTAGAATGTGAGCTCAGCATAAGCAAGTTTCTGGGTGCAATCTCCAGAGAGTGGTGGGGAGGGGATAGATACTATCTTGTGACTTCTAGGTCAAATATTACTATAAAAACTTTCTTGTGTTTTGGGGAATTCTTTCCCACACTGTCAATTCTTCTTGTTCCTCTAGATACAAGTTATAATCAGATAGTTCTTTAGGTTAAGCAGTGTAGAGTAAGCGACGGAAATGGAGAAAATAAATGGGGGTGGGATTCCAGAATCAGTACTGCAATATTATCACTTTCTTTCTGAAGCAGACTTTAGGATAATCCTAACCTGGGTATACTTTTAAGCATTCTTTTCTATTACTTTTAATCACATGTCCTTACCCTTGGCATCACTTACATCTGCTGCTTCAGGAGTTATATGAGTAGTCAAAGGAGATCAATATTTACACAAAATGATTTTACATTTCAAATAATCTCCTAAATATATGCCAGAAGTAGAGAAAAGGGAAAGGACACTGATTTTGACTGAAAAATTCCTGAAGAGGAATTTTCAAAATAGAACTGGTTGAGTTCACAGTGTCTTTGATTGGCCACAGATTCACAGTATAGAGAAAAAAAATGTGGGCATTAATGCCAAGTTGACATAGGTATAAAGAAATGAAGCAGCTCAAACTGTCATGCTTGGAAATTCTACACCCTGTGCTTTCACATATTCTCCTATTTTCTGCATTCTAGTGAAATCCTTCTTCTAAATCCAAGAAGCTGCTGTGATGCTGAGTTCCTATCTGCTGCCCTCTCTGAATCCCTGTAGGCTTCTCTGGCCAAGAATCAAGGCTGCAGATAATTGACATAGCACACCTTCGTGCTGCCCCTCTGCACCTTACCTTTGCAATTCCTTAGTAATCCTGCAGTTTCCTATAGGGCCATCTCCATCCTCTAGACCTACATGTGCTCCTTGCCCGCACTGCTCTAGAAAGAGTAGCCAAAAAAAGGCAGTTGGAACTTAAACTCTGGTTCTCCTGGTTACACCTTCCCTTCACAATATACTTTAACCCTTCCCATTTTTTACTCCAAGACTCTAAGACTCCTCTGTCTTCCTGCGAATCTGCCATATCCATCTCTTATATTTCTGTGGCTGACTCTCCTCCTGTAGCAATGTCTGAGTAAAATGGCCTTTGATCTCACTTGAGGGGTCTTCACTTATTACACAGATAGGAACCAAGGAGTGGGAAGAACACAGCAGGACACGTTCTTGTATTTCAAGTGATTGTTGACATGGGAGGAATACCCAAAGTACGGGACATAAGCAGTTCTGTTTTTAACTTTTTGTCTACTTAATTCTGTTTTAAATTTCTTTGATCTCAGTGTGCCTTGCCTTCTTAGGGGGTGTCACATATCTGTCCTTTTCAAAGATTTGTCTTCTAAATAAATAAATCATTTGCAGCAGTGAGCAAAGACAGATTTATGGAAGCTTATGTGAGCTACCAAAATATGTCTATAAAAACATTTAAAAGAAAACTGAAGGATCTAGATATTTAATGTATTTTAAAACATATGTTACATTCATTTGCATATTCTGAAATAAATGTGCAATTATTTGTATAATTACAAATGCTGGAAATATTTCACATTTTTTATACATTTTATTTCTCTGATTGTGACCTTCCTGTATTACTTAGAGCTTTGCCAAGAACAACATTTTTTGTCAAATTGAAAGGCAAAGTTATTTTCAAATAAAACTAAAGTGAAACTTTACCGATGATATTTCACATGTACAACATTTGAGATATCCCATTGCTGGAAATTCAGTATTTTTTGTATACACCCTTGGTTTTTATACTGTAGTAAACTTTCTGCAATTTTTCCTGAAGTTCAAGAAGCAAGTTAATTTCATTGTAAAATGAATTTAAATTACAATAGTTGGAAAACTAAAATCAATAAAATTTCTGCATAATATACTCTTCTATATTGTAAATTTTTGACTGAAAATTATGTTTCCTAAAAAAGGAAAAGATGACACTAAAGATCAAACTCTCTTTAAAAAAAATAATCGTAGAGTATGCTTCTGGAAATTATATCATTGTGTTATATATAGCATTATATTTTATTATAGTTTTATTTGTCAAAAATCAAATGATTGACTAATATGGCTAATGAGATCAAACCTCCAAAAGGAGGTTTCCTGTGACTCTCAGAATGCACAAATACTTTCTTATAAAAATTATCATCCAGACTTGCTAGACATGCCTGTGATCCCAGTGAGTGGGAGGCTGAGACAGGAGGTTTGCAAGTTCAAAGTCAGTCTCAGGAATTTAGCCAGGTCCTAAGCAATTTAGCAAGACCAAGCCTCAAAATAAAAAAATACAAAGAGTTGGGAATGTGGTTCAGTGGTTAAGCTTCTCAGTGCAAAACAAAACAAAATAAAACAAACAAAACTATCAAATAAATCTTGTGTTTTTCTACATGATAGAAAGAAATCCAACCTGAGAACAGGAAGAAAAAAAAACACTACTACTACATTGTGTAAAATAAAACTGACATACAATTAATGCAGCAGAAATTAAGTCAGAAGGAACAGGGAGAATAATGTAAATTATGACAACTGGATTCCAACATGTAAGGAAAGACCAATATTTTGTCACAAGAAGTATCTTTGTGATAGTTAATATTATGTATCATCCTCAATGCACTCTGGTGCTCAAATATTTGGTCAGACATTATTTATGTTTCTGTGTAAATATATTTTTATGAGGTTTACATTTAAATCTAATGGCTCTGAGTTAATTAGATTGACTGCTAAAATTTTGGTGGGACTCATTCAATCAGTTGAATATCTGAATACAGCAAAAATTGGTCTCCCCCAAACAAAAGGATACTTTGAAGCAGATGTTCTTTGAATATGGCTGAAAATATTGGTTCCTTCCTGAGTCTTCATCTTGATGATTTTCAGACCTGAACTGTAACTTCTCCCCTTTCCTGTGGCAGTCTTGTAAGACTGCCTGCAGATTTTGGACTCTTAAATTCTCCATAACCATGTGAACCAATTATCTTTTTATATGTATATATACACATTCATACACTTCCTATTGCTTGTTTCTCTGGAGAATGTTGACTTACACAGTCTTGAGATCTGTAATTTCCTGCTTCAGAGTTAAGAATTGCTAAACTTATAATGTTTTTATCTTAGGTTCCTGTTTTCTTTTTTTTTATTTAATTTTTTGATTCATTGAACACAAATGGAGGACAGCAATTGTTTTTCTGTTTGTGCACAAAGTAGAGTCATCCCATCTGTGCATTCATACATGTACATAGGGCAATGATGTCTGTCACACATAATTTTATTATACTTACCCCCAACTTCAACCCAACCCCTCCCTTCCCTCTACGCTCTCTATTCTTTCTCCATTCATGCCATTATTCCATCCCAAATTATGCATCATCATTCACTTATCATAGAGACCATTCGGCCTTTGGATTTTGGGGATTGGCTAATCTCACTTAGCATAACAGTCTCCAACATCATCCATTTACATACAAATGCCATAATTTTATTCTTCTTTATGGCTGAGTAATATTCCATTGTGTATATATACCACAGTTTCTTTATCCATTCATCTATTGAAGAGCATCTAGGTTGGTTCCACAATCTAGCTATTGTGAATTGAGCAGCTATAAACAATGATGTGACTGCATCACTGTAGTAATCTGATTTTAAGTCCTTTGAGTATAGGCCAAGGAGTGGGATAGTTGGGTCAAATGGTGGATCCATTCCAAGTTTTCTAAGGAATCTCCACACTACTCTCCAGAGTGGCTGCACCAACTTGCACTCCCACCAGCAATGTATGAGTGTACCCTTTTCCCCACATCCAACACCTGTTGTTGCCTGTATTCTTAATAAAAGATATTCTAATTGAGCCCACTCTGAAGGCTCTCTCTTCACATTGCTGATTATTTCCTTTGCTGAGAAAAAGTTTTTTAGTTTGACTCAATCCCAATCATTGATTCCTGCTTTTATTTCTTGCGCTTTGGGAGTCATGTTAAGGAAATCTGGTCCTAGGCCAACGTGATGAAGATTTGGACCTATTTTCTCTTCTATTAGGTGCAGGGTCTCTGGTCTAATTCCTAGGTCCTTGATCCATTTTGAGTTTAGTTTTGTACAGAGTGAGAGATATGGGTTGCTTCATTTTGCTGCGTATGGCTTTCCAATTTTCCCAGCACCATTTGTTGAAAAGGCTGTCTTTTCTCCATTGTATGTTTTTGGCTCCTTTGTCAAGTATGAGATATCTGTATTTATGTGGGTTTGTCTCTGTGTCCTCTATTCTGTACCATTGATATACGTGTCTATTTTGGTGCCAATACCATGCTGTTTTTGATGCTATTGCTCTGTTGTACATTTGAAGGTCTGGTATTGTGATCACCCCTGCTTCCCTCTTCTTGCTAAGGATCGCTTTAGCTCTTCTAGGTCGCTTACTCCTCCAAATGAATTTCATGATTTCTTGTTCTATTTCTATGAAGTCTGCCATTGGGATTTTAATTGGAATTGCATTGAATTTGTATAGCACTTTTGGAAGTATGGCCAGTTTGGCAATATTACTTCTGCCTATCCAAGAACATGGGAGACACTTCCATCTTCTCAGATGCTTTTAACTTCTTTCTTTAGTGTTCTGTAATTGTCATTGTAGAGGTCTTTCACTTCTTTTGTTAGATTGATTCCCAAGTATTTTTTTTTGAGGTTATTGTGAATGGGGTAGTTTTCCTAATTTCTCTCTCAGAAGAAGCATCACTTATGAATAAAAATGCATAAGATTTATGAGCATTAATTTTATATCCTACTACTTTACTGAATTCATTTATGAGTTCCAGAAGTTTTCTGGTGGAATTCTTAGGGTCCTCTAACTAGAGAATAATGTCATCAGCAAATAGGGGTAGTTTGAGTTCGTCTTTTCCTATTTGTATTCCTCTAATTTCTTTGGTCTGTCTAATTGCTCTGGCTAGAGTTTCAAGAACAATGTTGAATAGTAGTGGTGAAAAAGGGCATCCCTGCTTTGTTCCAGTTCTCAGGGGGAATGCTTTCAATTTTTCTCCATTTTGAATGATGTTAGCTATGGGCTTAGTATAGATAGCCTTTACAATGTTAAGGAATGTCCCCACTATCCCTATTTTTCTAGTGTTTTGAGCATGAAGGGGTGCTGTATTTTACCAAATGTTTTCTCTGCATCTATTGAAATAATCATGTGTTCTTGACTTTAAGTCTATTAATGTGATGAATTACATTTATTGATTTCTGGATGTTGAACGAACCTTGCATTCTCGGGATGAAACCCATTTGATCATGGTGCACTATTTTTTTAATATGCTTTTGTAGCAATTTGCTAAAATTTTGTGAAGAATTTTTGCATGTATGTTCATTAGGGATTTTGGTCTGAAATTTTCTTTCCTTGATGTGTCCTTCTCTGGTTTTGGTATCAGGGTGATATTAGCTTCATAGAATGAGTTTGGAAGGGTTCCCTCCTCCTCTATTTCATGAAAAACTTTGAGGAGTATTGGAATGAGCTCTTCTTTGAAGGTCTTGTAGAACTCAGGTGTGAATCCATCTGGTCCTGGACTTTTCTTTGTTGGAAGGCTTTTGGTGACTTCTTCTATTTCATTGCTTGAAATTGATCTATTTAAGTTTTGTATGTTCTCCAGATTCAGTTTGGGTGGCTCATATGCCTCTAGGAACCTGTTGACGTCTTCGAAGTTTTCTATTTTGTTGGAGTATAAATTTTCACAGTACCTTCTTATCATGATTTGTATTTCAATTGTGTCTGTTGTAATATTTCCATTTCCATCACGAATTCTAGTAATTTGGAGTTTCTCTCTCCTTCTCTTCGTTAGTGTGGCTAAGGGTTTATCAATTTTGTTTATTTTTTCAAAGAACCAACTTTTTGTTTTGTCAATTTTTTGCCTAAACTCCCCACTGGAGCTGGTGACTTCCCCTGCTCCAGGCCCAATCTCTCCAGGAGCCGCAGCAATATGGCACTACTGGAAGAAAGGAGCCAGGTTCCTGTTTTCTTTGCTGAAATAATTAATTAGGAAATCCAGTGCATGTAGAGTGTATATCCAGATACATTTTAGAATATTAATTCTTTGTATACCATTAATTAGATGGGAATACTGGAAAAGTGTTATATATGCCTTCAGTGTAAATTAAAAGTGCATATATATTTAAATCTACCAAAAATTGTGTCATTAACATAAATTAATTATCAACCGTGTCTTCTGTACCCGGCGGTGCTGGGGATTGAACCCAGGGCCTTGTGCTTTCAAGGCAAGCACTCTACCAACTGAGCCATATTCCCAGCTCTAATTATCACTTTGATTACATAATTTTGTGAGAGGATCTACTTACTTTTCATTAAAATGTCTTACAATGTTAAAGATAAACCATCATTAATTTCTTGTGTTCCAAAAATTATACTTGGAGGGAAGGTAATTATGAGAAGAACTGAAATTTATTGAGTGTTCACTATATGCAAGGTATTAAACTATTTTTTCATGTTCTCATTTCACATTTACATGATTCCTATGACATTTAAAATGTTAAATGATTGTATGGATATGGCTAATTGTGTTACAAAGGATAAAATTATTTCCTCAGTTTCATGCAGCCACTGAAGTATACATTCTGAACTTGACCCCAAATCCCAGACTGTTAATTTTAAGTGAATCACACCTTCTATGGTTTTCTATTCAGTTTGTCCAAGACAATAGAGCTTGAGGTATTACTATTCTCATATCTCTATTTCATCTTTATATTTATTATTTGACTACTTACCTATGAAGGTTTCGAACCAAGGTTTACTTGTTTAGTGTACAGTTTTCCAAATTTTTGTACCAAAATTGAATTGTATAATTGAAGCAGGGTTAATTTCAGTTATACAAAATTTAATTGTATAACTGAAATTTAGGAATAATTCTTAGCATTTCCTATTCTATCCTCTTGAAAGACATAGAATCTCTCTGGCTATTACTAACTAGAAAAAATTAAAAAGATTGAAATGTATTATCAATAAGGTCTATGAAAATTGTTTTGTACATGAATTTACAGTATTTGATAATTAAAAAATATTTTCCTATGTTTGTATGGGGTGGGTGGTTTGAATTATTGGCTAGCAAAATACCATGACTTGGCATTCTTCAGCAAGAAGAAATTGTGTATAACTAATCATTTAATATCCTGTCAGAGAGATTGGAGTTTACAGAAAAAGATCCTTCTAATTTATGTATAAAAGATAATGAAGCATGTAAAGGATTTGAAAAGTAATTTTTTTATCAGCATTTGGAAGCTACACAGATTATTATAAAATATTCAATATCATCATTTTAAGAATATGTAATTATTTGTTTCCTATTGAGAATGGGGGCACAATATACCTTTGCTAAACAGCACATGGGAGTGTCTGATTTGCTTCTGTGACAATTTAATCTGATCAGCAAAATGAGAGGTGCCTTCAGCTCAACTACATCTGGAGAATGGAGAGTCAATTTTCAGTAACTCTGAATTTTGCATTGAAGAGGTAATGGTGAAATATCAAAGTGTATAAAGTAGTTTGTGATCAAAATTAATTATTAAAATGTGTGCATATGTATACATTTCAGTACATGTATACATGGACTGTAGATTTCTATATGCTGTATAACAAGACAACAGAACCACAAACCATGAGTCTATTATGTTTTAGCTCTAATATAGACATGGTTTGCTTTGAGTACCTTGTGGAAGAAACAGTTTTAATAGATGGGAAGCCATCAAAAGGTTACCTTAAGATGCTCTCTATATGATCCTTTGCTCCAAATTTTGAAGGCTTCCATTATGAAGTAAAATTGAAGGGATCTGAATTCCTTGCATGTCTCATTGTGCTGAAAACAGTGAAAGACCGACTTTTACCTTGTCAAAAGAAATGTCTTTAAAGAATGCAGGAAAATGTTGCAAGTGCTGCTGCTTGAAGTAAAATACTTTTAACCTGATAGTGCTATCATATATAAGTATATGTAGACCTAGTTGAAAACTAATTATCTACTACCAAATCATCAGCCATGCATATGTATCTAAAAATGTAAATAAAATATTTTGAGTGACTATCAAATATTTAGAATTCCTTAATACATGTCATAGCTCTAGGATATTTCTTTTGAAATTACACAAACTTGATGCAATTTGAAAAGAATAAAAATAATCCCTTTTCTCAGAAACAAAATATATGACATTTTCAGAAGTGCGAGGTACAAGAAAGCAATGGCATCCATGGAAATGACAGGCAGGACAGCCAATCAGCCCATGAAGGCAATGCCATCCCTGCTGGCAACTCCAGATCCCTAAACAGCTGAACTGACTGCTGCATTGACTCAGGCTCAGCTTTGACATTAGAATCTCGAGCTGGGGTTGAAGAAATGGGTGAAAATTAAGCAAAGTTTGTTTATCTTCATGATAGTTAACATTCGATATGTTTCATAATACTGTATATGTGTGTGGAAATATAATTCACAATTTCACTTGTTTATCACCCAACACACAATTAAAACAGTTAAATAAGACAGATTTTTCAAATTAACTTGAGGACCTGTGTGACCTACTTCCACCCTTAGAAATAAAGTAAGGCTTTTGATATATGATTGCTGTATAGTGATATTAAGATAAAATGAACTACCATATGCTGAATTCTGCTATTTTATGATTATGTATTTAATAGTACCAGGAAATATATATGCAAACACTTGTGTGTTTATATACTTGTGTGTTCACTTTCTAAATCAATTAAATACTTTATTATTGGCAAAATGAATGTTATTGATCTAGTCCTGTAACATCATCATTTTTCCCTCGTAAATAAAAAAAAGTCCTGAAACCCACTGATATATATATATATATATATATCAGTTGCATATATATATGCAATTTGAAAAGAATAAAAATAATCCCTTTTCTCAGAAGCAAAATATATGACATTTTCAGAAGCGCGAGGTACAAGAAAGCAATGGCATCCATGGAAATGACAGGCAGGACAGCCAATCAACCCATGAGGGCAATGCCATCCCTGCTGGCAACTCCAGATCCCTCAACAGCTGAACTGACTGCTGCATTGACTCAGGCTCAGGCTCAGCTTTGACTTTAGAATCTCGAGCTGGGGTTGAAGAAATGGGTGAATATATATATATATATATATATATATATATATATATATATATAAAGAAAAGATTGTATGAAACAAGATCAGTGTAAGAAACTGAAAACTATGATTTTCTTATCTATGTTCTAAATGGAACAATAAGTACAGAGATCCATGCATCATGATCACTGGAGGGTTAGAGGAGAGGAGCTCTGACCTGTTGTGGGGCCATGTTGTTTTCAGGTCCTGCCAGGACATTGATGGTCCATAGATCTTGTGAACACTGCAGCCATGGCGTCAGTGGTGCTGCTGCCAGAACAGCCCTGCACACACACACAGGGCACACAGTCAGAGGAATGTGGGATCCAGCTCTGCCAATGCTCTAGAGTCTGCTGCAGCCTGGCACTTGGCCACAGCCACTTCTGGAAGAGCATCCTCTGCCTCCCGGTCACCATTGTAACTTTCCTCTTAATGCATCTCAGTAACAAGGCAACAACTTGAATATACACTGTGTTATTTGATTAAAATACAGTTAATACACTGTTTATCTCCCTTGACCCATGAAATGCAAAAGTTAACGCTTTTATGTTTTGGAACGTAAAAGGTTGCCTAAATCTATTAGACAACATCTGGTGCAGTCCACTCTTTACTATTTCACACCAATGCAAACAAATTTAAACAGATTTGATTGTGAAAAGAGAAGTGGGAAATATGATATGACCCCTTTTAATGTATTGAAGTCTCAATTTTGTTACTAGGAACCTGCTAATCCCTTGCCAAAAATGTAGATTCATATTCATAAGCCGTTTCTTTATGTCTGTAGAATATTCATTCTCATTGGGATTTGGTCACAGTGCCAATTTGATAAACGGAAACACAAACAGTAAACAATCAAGAGGACCATCACCAACCAATGTCTATGAGATAAGGGGAAAGTAAAGTAAAATGCATATAATATAAATGCAGGTGTGTATTAATATTCAGTTTTTGTAAGTGAAACTTGATATTCCATAGCCTTTCATTTCTGTTACTGTTCATAAGGACAAAATTGGTCTTTCCTTTGCTCTTTGATATCACACTTTTTAGGACTTTTTAGGACTCTTGACTTAAGGAAATGACTCAAAATTTTAATTTCACAGGTCACAGTCCTTTTTAGTCTTGTCTGTTTGCTGTCTCACATATACAAAGGACTTGGGACTACAAAAACTCACCAGAATCTCCCTCTAGGTTCCAGACACATGTTTCTCTTGGTCTGCTGTGATGCACCAACCTTCCTTCCTCATGGTAATCCAGGCCACCCAGTCTGAAGAGCAAACCCCATGATGGGCTATATATTCAGAGACCAGAGGATCCTCAGATGACCATGGAGTTGATTTCATCCCTTGTTCAGCTTTAAAATCTTTCATAATTGTTTCCAATATCCAGTACTGAAGTATCATATTCATCTATATTTATGCATATGATGAAATTATTACATCCTTTTTATATTAACATTGATTCCTCTTTCCTCAAGATATTTTTTTTTCAAAATTCATCCTCAAATTAATCTCTTAAAACATAGAATTGTGTTTAAAGAGGAAATAAAGCAGACTCCTCTACCCGTATATCTAAAAATCAGAATGGATTAAGTATTCCTCACACTACATCCTTTCTGTAGACAGATATAAATGAATAATTTGAGACATGTATGAAAAAACACTGAAGAAAGTTGGTTTGAAGTAGAAAGAATTTATTGATAGAATTTTATTTTGTTTATGCATACATATGTGTATGAATGCATACATTAAAAGCACACATTCATTGTATGCACAAAATTACTGATTTTTAATATTTTAACATATTTTGGACATCTTCATAATACATGCTTATAAACATTACATTATGTTATTTAACACATTAACTTTTTTTTTTTTTTTTTTTTTTTTTTCTGGGGATTAGAACCCAGGGCCTTGTGCTTGTGGGACAGGCACTCTACCAACTGAGCTATATCCCCAGCCCCACATTAACTTATAATACAGCATGATAATAATAACTTCATTGCTTATGCTCTATATTTACAACTAAACTTGGTTTAGAATATATAATAAAGTAGTAAACATAAATACAGACATAGATTCCTGTTTCTTGGTATTTAATATGTTAACTGACATTTAAAATAGACAATCTTATCGTGACTGTTAGAGGGAGTGCATAAAAATGTCCATGACCATGATAACATTTCTGATTATATATTTCTAGTGGTTTTGCTTGCATATTTAATTTGAAAGAAAGAATAGTTGTTTCTTACTTGGAAAATACATGAACATTAAGATTATGTATTTAAAAATGAGGAAACAATTTTAAAACCATGAGGATATCTCAAATTGACCATCACAGAAGAGATTAGAACCACATGAAAATTTTGCCATTCAAAAATATTAGCATATATACCCAAAATTATAATGTGCATTGATTTATAATATGATACAGTTATTATAATAATTTAGATAATAATAAAAGACATGCAAGAACATTATTAAGAACTCTTTTCACATTGGTATAATCATTCTATCAAGTGTCTAAGGAACATGTTTTGAAAATTACATATGCTGAACATGTACTTGAAATGTATTTACATTTAAGTGAGTAGAACACAAAGAAAATAAAGCCATAGCCACTGTCACAAAAAAACATTCTCTATATATGTATCCTTTAAAATTCCTATACTTCAAGAAGTTTCCTGAAAACCAGATATTAGTTTATTCTTATTTCCATTTTTAAAAAATCACATATACCAAGCAAGTGCTACTATTCCCTTAAAGTAATCTGAAAGCCAAGATTCCAGGAAATTCTTGGGCTTTCCACATTCTAGTAGGAAATGTGGAACAGATTGACTCAGAGACAAATCAAAGATAGGATATGTTTTTAAAATTAAAATTATTTTGAAATGTTTGAAATTATAATTCTAAAACTTTGTTTATAAAGAACTTAATCTATACATACATATTTAATGAACAAGTCTGTAAATATATATTTCTATATATTTGTACATACATATGCTTCTTTTTAATTAGGGAGAACATTCTTTGCTATAGTTTGATTTGGTTTACATGCACATCAATATTACATTTTTTTCTATTTTGAAAGTAGTTCTGA
This sequence comes from Glaucomys volans, assembly GCA_020662805.1. Taxonomy (NCBI): domain Eukaryota; kingdom Metazoa; phylum Chordata; class Mammalia; order Rodentia; family Sciuridae; genus Glaucomys; species Glaucomys volans. The sequence continues at coordinate 33,034 of JAJEJO010052742.1, read as the reverse complement.
TATATCAGTTAACATTTGAAAATTAGGAGTTTTCATGGGACATAACTGAACCATTTACATATATACAGCTATTTAAAATTATGCAAAAATTGTACCTTTCAACAACGAGCTCTATAATTGCAATAGCTTGTTTGGCAAGATGGATTAAAAGCCCTCAGATAAAATCAAGAATTGAATTGGTATATTGTTAGTTAAATATAAATAATAAAATACCAATTTATTAAATAAAATGTATTTGCATACCAATGTGCAAATCTTTATCAATTTTTAATTGTCTACCACATAAATGTCCTTTCCCTCTGGACTGGACTTCATGCTTATTTGAAGACCTGGACAATCACTGACCTTTATTCTTGGTTCCAAGTAGTAAGGAGGCAACATTCCTGACCATACTGATTTTTAAGCAATCCTCAGTGTCACATTCAGGAAAGATAACCGGCTTCCTCTGCTCTTTGTTAAGAAAAGTTAATACTTGGGATGGCCAGCAACCTTTACACACTTGTCATTTTGAATGAAAAACCCACAGAATAAAAAGTTTTATTAATTCATGCCAGCAGTCAACCTTAAAACATTGGTGGAGTGGTAGAGAGAACTGAAAGAGATATGTCAGGAAGGAAAAAACAAAAGACAGAAAAATTAATAACTACAGTCACAATATGCTGGAGGCTTGAAATAACAGCAAGAATGAGAGAGGCAGATACTGCTAAGAAGGAAGTGAAAAATATTCATTCTTTTCTCTCTACGCTTCTTACCATCCAGTGTGGTGTTGTCATGTGTCAGAATGGTACCTCAGCAGTAGTCTCCCGTTTGACATCTGTCCATCATCTGATTATTTCAAAGGCTGGGCTTTTATATTTTTTCCTAATAGGAGAAATAGCTGAGTTGGAGGCAGTTAATGCTTTTTTTCTTATCATTTTCACTGAATATCATTCCCACTGAATATCATTCCCCAAAAATACTAACTTAAACCTACCCTCCTTCTGCAAATTTATCCAGAGAACATTACAGGGAAAAAAATCACTCTCAAAATTCTCAAATCCTACTATTTTAATGCAATTTAAAACATAGCAAATGCAAGGAAATTTAAATAATCAGTTATTAATCTCAGGTATTTGGAAATCTTTATGAGCATATCACATATGTAATAATGTAAATTTCACAGATTCATTAAGGACTAAGGAACTTGAATAAAATGGTAACATTGTTATAAAATTTGAAATTGCTGATAAATTTCTTTGCAAATATATACCTGGTATAGACACTAATATAAAGTATTTAATATTCAAAAATAAAACATTTCAAGAATTAGAAGTTATAAGAAGAGAATAAAAGTTGTTGAACTTTATAATTTATGAATATTATTATTTTAATATCATCCAACACTTCAAAAAAGCAGCACAAAATATTCTAAATGTGTACTATAAATGCAAAAATCCTAATTAAAATAATAGAAAGTCAAATCTAAAAATAGTATATAGCACATTTAATACATTATAATAACTGGGACTCTCTCAGAGCAATTGAAGAAATTCAACGCAATTGGCTTAAGCAAAATTAGACAACTAAATCATGATAGTCAGTTCTAAACTTGGCTTTGAAAATTGCTGGATTCTTGTCCACTTTCTATTCAGTTTTCCTTTATGGGAGTTTCATTTTTAGGCAGTTTTTCCATGTGATGGCCATGATGACCAGCATCAGTCTAAGAATTACATGAGTAGCTCCAATGACAATACTGTTCCTCAGCAAATCTGTCCTAATCTAATATAAATCCTTATTTTTTTAAGGAAAATAATCGTTCTAACTGGTAAGCACTAAAATCTCAACCATACTGTGACTCTACCCACAAACATTTTAAGACTCACACATGTAACAACCTCACTTCTTGGAACCAGATTTGAAGTTTGGGGCTTATTTCAACTGAATGGATTAAAAATAGGGACTGAATTTCTCCCCAAATGAAATTTAGAATTCTGTTACCAGAAGTTATTTGAAATTGATAGTTGGCATTTCTCCCAATGTCTCTCTGAGGAGCTTCCCTGAGAAACATGACTTTGTTTTGCAGACAGATGGGACCATTGTTACAACTGCATGATTCCAGGCAAAATTAAATTTCCTCCAAATGGTCTATGCAGTATTGTATAATTCAACCTGCCTTATGGTTATATAAACCCCACAAAACATACTACTATGTTTGCTATAAACAAAGCATGTTCATTTCTCCTGATTGAATTCTGACAAATATCATAGTCAAAAACAAGAGAAGTTCAGTAGAACAGTGGAAAACTAGACATAATCTTGGAGAAAATGAAAGAGACCCATTTCACTGTTATAAAAATGACCATATCTTTTACATAAATTTTCAGTAACATCTTTCTTGACTAAACAAATAAACAATGAAAATCCTTTAAAATTTAGAATTAGTACAAATATGTACAGGCGCACATACCTTTTGATATGAGTAGCTTTGCTTTGTGTCAACACCAGCCACGTGAAATTATAACATCCAAAATAAAACTACTTACAAAACATACATACCTAACATAAATATTCATGGATGTATCTTGCACAAATTTGACCGTGTCAATGTCTGCTGAGCAATTTCCTAGTTTTAAACATCAAATCTTCAACTTGACCTACTAATAATGGATTAATTTATTTTCTACCTTCCTCACATGACTCATTTCTACTAGTGATTGCCAAAGGTCAGAATTTCCTTCTAGACATTAACTTTCTGGGATTAGTCGCATCTGTCCTTTTGAACCTGTGTGTGTACTACCTTGGCCAATCATGGGAACTCAGTAAATGTTACGTTTACATGAATCTTTGATAAAAAAAAAAAAGGATGAGTTTTTGTATAATGAAACATTAAGATGAAAAAAATAGTAGGAAATATTTTATCATCTTATATAAAAAATCAAATATTATAAAAATGCTTGATCTTATCTAATTATTTTACACACTGAATTCAAATAAAGTCAGACTCCTACCAGGACCTATAGTGCCAGCTGCTTGGGAAGTGGAGGCAGGAGAATTGAGCCCAGGGGTTTGAGGTGAACCTTAACCACATAGTGAAAGTCCCTTACACCCACATACAAAACGAACCCTAGTGGATGGACTTTTGATTATTTTCCAACAAAATGAAATGAGATGTATGTTATTATAGAAATAAATTGATATACACATACACATAAATATGTTTAATCATAGGCAAGAAAAATCATGATGAAAACTTCTATTGACTTTTCAAATATATTGTGCAATTGCATTACTGAAAGCAGTAGTTCTGATAAGAATATGCAGGCAGCATAATAAGAGTAAAGAGACACACCTTTATAAAAAAGGTTGAGTCTTTTGCTGCAATACTGATAATTGAACCCAGGCACCCTAGCCATGCACTCAACCACTGAGCTACATTCCCAGCCCTAAACTGAGTCTTAACTAAAAAGAAATAACTAAATAAAGGTACATTGTTGGCAATGCAAAAGCAGAAATTATTGGCAAAATAAATGCATACCTTGTGCCAACCGAGGGCAAATACTCACTGCCTACTGTCCTCTCAATAAATGGTAAATGGGCTGAAAATCCAACAGGATCCCTCTCCACTGTTTTCTCTGACTCCATTTCTCTCTTTAAGGCATGCAGTCCATCACTTCATTGTAGGCATTTAAACAATTATTTTGTTACTCTCTGTAGGTCAACTTGTAAAATGGTTTCTCCAGACATATGGTGTTCCTAACCAGAATTAAATAATTTGACTATAGTCTAAGAGCTGATTCCTAAATTCCAGGAATGTTAATTGATTAGTGATCGTTACCAGGAGCAGTCACATGCTTAAGTCCCTTGAAGCAAGCAAGGCGAGGGGAACCAAAGGGCTGAGAATTATGTGGCGAGAAAGGGCAACCATTTAGTGGAAATAATTACAACCCCTAGTGAGGTAGAGTTTCCAACAATGAGTTAAGATCATTAAGGTCTTCAGCTGGGAAACTGAGTTAAACCTTAGGAGCTTCTGACTTAGTTATCAAAGGTAAATAAATTTTAGTTGGATAATGTAAATTTTAAAATCCTTCAAATACTAAGGTAAAATATAATTATTACAGTCTGATCTTGGATTGAAGACCTTTCTATGCACAACCTAAGACAAGAAAAAGTTTGGCTTACATACAAGTTCTCCATTACGTGCAGCAATATGGGTGACAATGAAACCACTTTCACAGTTTGTGGGGGGAATTTGTAAGAAAAAAAGGTTAATATTCTTGCTGCTAAACAGAACTTACAAATCAGTAGGGTAAATTTTGAGGCATATAAGAAAATACCAGGCTGAAAATAAAATCCAGGCAAAAATAAAATAAAATCCAGATGAAAATAAAATCACCCATGCTAGGCAACTGCTCTAGCCCAGCCCAAAATAGCACAGTTAAAAGTCCAAGAGAGCATAGGTAATAAGCAATCTCAAGAACAGGATTTCCTGACACAGCTGATCTAGAAAGGTGGGATGCTTGGATATACAGACACAGTAATCAAAACCAACAACTTCAACAACAACAAACCTCAAAACTAGTTTGAAGAAAAATAGTAAACAAGATATATAGTAAACAAGATACCACGACACATTGTTGAAACTGTTCACTGACATATCTTAAGATATACTTTAGATATTTCTTTTTTTTCTTTTTTTTATTTGTCCTAATTAGTTGTACATGACAGTAGAATGCATTTATACATTTTGATAGATCATACATAAAAGGAGTGTAGTTTCTACAAAGCCATAGAAATATGTGTGAACTGAGAAATAATAGTAATAAGATTAATTAACTCTTTCTTTTTTCTCTTTAACTGTACTGGGAACTCAACACAGGGGTGCTCTACCACTAATCTCATCCCACTCCTCTTTGTATTTGTTATTTTGAGACAGGGTCTCGCCACATTGCTAGGATGGCCTTGAACTGGCAATCCTCCTGTCCCAGGGATTGCAAGCATGCACCTCCAGACCTGGCTCTGTTCTAAACACAAGAAATGCAGTTGAAGTCAACAATCTTAAAAGCATAAAAAAATTATGAATTGCCACAGTTTTTAAAAGAAAAAAATGGGAAAAATCCAATGCCAAAGAAAGGCAATTAGTGACATTGTGGCACATCCAAACAGTAGAATACCATAAAATGAGTAACTTGGAGAAATCTATCTACTCCACTTGAAAAACTAGGAATACTAGATTAAGTATACAAATACTATCACAAAATAATGCACAAAATGTGATTTTTAAATTTTTTTCTAATTAGATATACATAACAGTAGAAAGCATTTTGATACATGAATGGAATATAACTTCTCTTTCTTCTGGTTATACATGATGTAGAGTTACACCAATCATGTAATCATATATACACATAAGGTGATAATGTCTAATTCATTCTATTATCATTCTTACTCCCATATTCCCTCCCCTCCCTGTACTCCCCTATGTTTAATCCAAAATACCTCTATTCTTCCCTCATGTTCCCTTATTGTGAAATAGCATTCGTATTTCCAAGAAAACATTTAGCCTTTGGTTCTTTTGGATTGGCTTATTTTGCTTAGCATGGTATTATCCAGTTCCATCCATTTACCTGCAAATGCCATAATTTGATTCTTCTTTAAGGCTGAGTAGTATTCCATTGTGCATATATATCACAATTTCTTTATCTATTAATTTGTCAAATTAATTGGTTTCATAGCTAAGTTGGTTTCATAGCTTAGCTATTGTGTGTGAATTGAACTGCTCTAAACATTGATGTGGCTTTGTCACATCAATGACAATTTTGTAGTATTCTTATTTTAAGCCTTTGGGTATAAACCAAGGAGTGAGATAGCTGGGTCATTTGGTGGTTCCATTCCAAGTTTCCTGACCAGTTTCCATACTGCTTTTCATAGTGATTAAATCAATTTGCAGTCCCACTAGCAATGTATGAGTGTACCTTTTTCCCTACATCCTCACCAACATTTATTGTTGCTGTATTCTTGATAATTGCCATTCTGATGGAGTGAGATGGAATCTCAGTGTAGTGGAATCTCAGTGTTTTGATTTGACTTTCTCTATTGCTATAGATGTTGAACATTTTTTCATATATTTGTTGATCAATTGTATATCTTCTGTGGAGTGTCTGTTCATTTTCTTAGTCCATTTATTGATTGGGTCATTTGTTTTTGATACTATTACCCACAAACATAAATTTGGAAAGGCATACATTGAGATATTAACAATTTTGTGAGGTATTGAGCATGAGTCACTTTTACATTTGTGTTATTTTCTTCATTTCCACATTTTAATGAGTATCTTAAAAAAATTGAAGTACAATAGCATCAACAACAATGAAGAGAAACAATCAGTATTATTGCCTGAGATGGGAAAATTAATGAGGTTAGCAAGTTTAAGAGAGTAGGATTAAGTTTAAGAGAAGTGACATTAGGGTTGAGACTTAATGGGACTATCCATTCTTTGTTTTATATTCTGATGGAAGCAGGAAACCAGTGAGCATTTTGAGAAGAAAAAATAGCCTCATTGGATGTGTTTAGTAAGAGTATTATCAAGATTTGTGATGGATGCTCTTGAAGTCTGACTTGACTGGAAAGAGCGAGGCCAATTAAGAAGTTCCTGCTGTCATTCTGGTGAAGCACGATAGTGGCTTGGGCCACTCTGATGTGACACAATCATAATAGTGGGGAGTGATTGCATCAAGCATAAAATGTTTTTTGCAAAGCTAAGTCCACAGTCAGAGATTTATCAATTATATCCATGATTCATAACTTCTGACAATGGACCTGGCCTTTAGCAGCAGGGAACTGAGATGACTTCTCATCAAGAACAGATTCATTGGAATAGAAGAGAACGGTCACTTACATGGATTTAGGAGAGGTGAGGATGGGCAGAATTGTCCACAGAATGTGAAGATTATTTTACAATGACTTCAGCTGCATTTGAGAAGAAAAGATTGTTGGGATGGTTGGAAGGTGAGTCAAGAGAAAGTATGTTTGGGGATAGAAGGGATAATAGTATAAGAATGGTCTCTCAGAGAATGGAAATTGATGACATTACAGTTAGGATGCAGATTTACCAGAGTGATGTCCTCAAGCAGGAAATAGAAACTTCCCACACATAGAGGTACTGAGTCCTAGGGGCTGGTGGGATTGTACTGTAGACTCCAGGGGCTTTGTCTTAGCAAAAATCGAGTCTTCTCAAAAGAAAGACAGCCTCTTCTTTGCATAAGGATATTGTATAAAGATCCAGGTCCTGGAGGAGAACTCAGGCAGCAGTGCACAAGTGGAGAGGATTGTCTTTGGCATACACCAAAGTGTCATTAGGGTTGAGACTTAATGGGACTATCCATTCTTTGGATACAAAGGCTACATGTGTGGGTTCAGTGGTAACAGGTCCGTTACTGCAAGGGCGAGTGCTTGGACTTCGTTTCTCAGTGAAAGTGAGTTAAACGTGAGTATGGGGAGAAGTGGGAGGTTTGAAGAGGGAAAAATAAAATAAGGAATAGTCATCTATGAGAAGAGAAGAGAGAAAAGAATACCTCAAGGTTAAAAGAGAAGTTAGAATGACATCAGGGGGCAGACTTGTTTTTCTTCAGTCACATCAGTACTTAGCTTTGAGATCAGGTTGTTAAAAAGTTCGGTTCAACTAAAGTCAAGGTTTTCCATGTTGGATGACAAAATTAAAGAAGAGAGGTATAGTTGAGGGTATATGCAAGGGAGTCTTAAATAACTGATCATGGAAGGAACACCTAGTTTCAATGGAGTATAAAAATATAAGTGTGATGAGGGAAAGTGAAAATACTGTGGATCAATAAATCCACTTCTCAGTGGTATGAAGGGTTATCAGAGTGGGGTTGCTGGAGGCAGTGACCTACAAGCAAGAAGTCTAGAAGTCGAGCTGACAGAGTGTGATGCATGAAATTGAGATTATGGAGGAGTTGCAGTTACAGGCAATGACAAGGTCCAGGTCATGCATATCCAGCCAAGTGGATGTGAGATGAGTTCACAGCAGTTCAAGCAATGGAGAAGTCAAACTGTAGGCAGGATTTCTGATCGCTTTGAGAGTTGGAACCCTCAGAACTCTGACAGAAAAAGTGATAGCAAGGCAGGAGTTAAAGACATCAAGAATTGAGGCGAGATCCAGATGTCAGTAGATGATGCAATAATGAAGTGTATCGAGTGATAACATCTCTTAACAGAGGATTCAGCTCCCTGTGTTGGCCAGAGAACAGACTGGAAAGAGCAATGAAGAGTAAAAAGAAAATAATCCCATCAGTCTTCCAGGCTCAGTGATAAGAGAACTACCAAGGAAACTAATAAAACACATCAAAACTCCTCTACCACTGGGGAGCTCAGCAGAGGCAACAGTAAGTTCAAGGGGAAAATAAAAAACTGTTATTATAGCAAAATTGCAAAGTGCACTTTCAGAGAAAAGGTGGAGGAAAGAGGGTTTTTTTTGTGTGTAAAAGTGCACTTAAAAGAGTAATAGAGGCAGTATCTAGGGAAGAAAAAGTCTTCTAATTTTTACTTAAAATATTCAAATTTTTTCTAGTTTATTTTTTCAAATATTTAGTGTCTTCTGAATGTCAGTATATATAAAAGTGAATAGAATAAATACATTTTCTCAGAAAAAATATAAAATAATAGAAGAACCCATGATATGTGATAATTGAAGATAGTTCACAATATACATTTCAGACTAGGGATGCATGGTCCCCTGACCCTTTCCCATCACTCAACCTTCTTGTCAGTATCTTTAGGTTTGGTTTGATGTCAACATGACTATTGTCTGCTACTTGCTGCCTTTCTGTTCCCAACATTACTGTTACAGACTGTGCCGTCAAGTGAATAGAAAATAATAGTGCTGAGATGACTTTATCCAAGGTAATAGGAGGATTTGGAAATAATGGCTTTTTAGATCGACTGCTTTCTGATATTTGTGAATTTCTTGCCTGAATTTTCTAATATATTTTTTAATGCATCTTGATTAACATATCTTAAATTTATCATCCAAACATATATTGTATTACCAGGTTTAGTCTATTTTGCATGGTCCTACTTAAGACAACTATTGAGTCAACTGTTTAACAATATAATGACATAGTAAATTCAGTCGTGTCAGACTCTGTGGCTAATACACCTTTGACACATTTACTCAGTTTAACTTTAAAGAACCATTATCATGAAATCATGGTTTCACAGGGGCTCTAAATTATATTCTGAAGGTTGTTAGGAGCTATTTTACACAGGAGGAAATGGCCAGTTGTTACTTGGCAATGGAGAAAATGCTTTTGAGAGAGACGTTAGAGAGACCTTGACAATATGTAGGTATTTATCAGCTCATTTGGGAACTGTTATGTTTCAAAAATACAGAGGAGCATGTCTAAAGATAATGGAAGAAAAATGATGTCTTCGCCAGAATTTTTCTAAGAGAATGCAGGGTATCAAAGATGAGCCAAGATGCCAATGAATGTCAGATACAGTATCTTTAATGACAACTGGAGAAATGTACTTAGATCGCATTGACAGGAAAAAGAAATGAAAATATATTAAATAGGGAAAAGGCCAACCAGCCAAATGTGTCAAAAATCAAATCAGTATAAATAAAATTCAGTATATAAATATGTCATTAATCCCTTCTTATGGAAAACTTCTAGTATTCCTATTTCCGTCTTTGGTAAGAATTACCTGTTCTTTAAGCCAAAAATTAGGAAATCATTCCCAATTCTCTCTTTCTTCGGCCATATTTGATGATCTAATTACATATTCATTGACTTGTTGATTCCTTAATTCATCCATTCAGTAAGTATGTGTTGGCCAGTGTTCTTGGTACAGTGGTGAGACTTACATTACAAAGTGAATGCCAATTTAGCTCCCAGGTCCTCATGAATTTTGCTCATTTTGTTCAATCCTGATGTCATTTCCAAAGTCCAAACTACTGATTTATCCAACTGAACAACTGCCAAAGTCTCTTGGCAGCTCTTTTAATTTTTTGATTCCTAAAACAAATCTTGCTTGTTGTTCCTCTCCATTTTAGAGCCATAAGACTAATTTCCTATACTCTTATTTTAAGTATTACACCTTGAACTCTGAATGAAAATACTGCATTTGAGTATGAAAAAGAATCTTCTCGAACTTGTGTGAAAACCAAAGTTTTTGTTATACTATTTACATGACTTCAGAGGTTTATTTGATTATTGTTGTATTTTTTCAAGTAGTGGCAACCAATTATTGATATTCTTTGACTTTCAGGAAAAATATAGATAATACCTACAAATATTGAATGAAAGTTTGACTTTAGAGTGGGGGACCTAAAAAAGTATTGTCATCCACTGCTAAGTTTTGCACAATAGCCAGATTGGCTCTTACAGTTACAAAATCAAATGATCATTCCTTTCACTCATTCCATTTTTCATTTCTTTCCATGCTGATAAAGTTTTGAGTTCATGAAATGCTATTTGGTGATCTTTTATTCTGTCATTATCTATTTCATATTATTCCTCTCCTTTTCATGTCAAACCCAAAATGCCTTTATTCACAAACTATCACTTCAGAATATTTATTAAAATATTTACTGATCATTTTATGAGAGCTAGGAGAATAGAATACACTCCTCATCCCATTACCCAAATGGTAAAAACTATTAAGATTTTAAGTTGGCTGAAATAATAAGCCTGGTTCATTATCTATCTGTGATGACAGGCATGATAAAAGAGCTTTGCAAAGAGGCACATTCCTTGAAAAAATGAAAGCTCTATGCTTCACATGGAATATAATCAAGGAGAAAAATTCTATTAAGATTAGAGTCACTGATGATGTATCACTCCTTGTGGTTAAAAGATGACTTGCAAGCATCGGGTTGTCTGTACATAGCTAGGATTAGAGAAAAGTGAAATGTATGTCTCTGCCTCAAGCTGTCTACAAAGAGTTTCACATACAGACGATTCAGTGATTGAAGGAACTGCGACATTCTGAACTGTGTTGTAATTATGCGCCCTTAGCCAATATGTATTTATCCAACACTATGTAAAATAAATTGTTAGCTGTAAACATGCTTTCAGATGTAACTTTATGATTCTAATACATAATTTATATGGAGAAAGAGAACTCAGATTCAAATAGGACTTCAAGGCTTCAAGATTTTATTGATATTTTGATAAAGACCTTCTTAATCTCAAATAACAAAGGATTATACAAGCTCCGGCCACACAAATCATTTACTTTCAGTAATTACATGGAAGTGACCTTCTTATTCTTGATATTCATTACTCATTGATAAGGACGATGGCAAGGAAAGCAATTATGCCCAATTTAGAAGATTTTTAAACGTTCATAGATTTTTAAGCATGATTAGAAAATGGGGAAGCTGGCTTCCCTTCCAGACAATGAACATGGACACATTAGGGACCAGAAAGCCCTCTCAAGGGCAGTGATTTAGCACCCTTGCATATGTGAGTGAACCACTTTTTTCTTATAGCTTTACTAGCAGATGTAGAACCACAATTAAAGATTGAAAACTGAAAGTGCATGATAAAGAGTAAGTCTACTGGAAGCACATAGTCTGTCGCCTTTATTAAATGACAATTGCTATTTAAGTTGTTGCTTTAACCAGTCTTTCCTCAAATACTAATACATTGTTTTCTGCATTTTGTTTTCTTACAATAATGATGACCAAATTTGCATTTATATTGAGGCAAAATTGGACTAAAATTAAAATATGATGTGAGACATTAAAAAACTTGTTATAGTTTCTCAGAGAAAAAAGTTAAGATCAATATACCACCATTATGTTCATACAGATTAACTAAAAATACAATGATATACAAAAGTTGATAAATTGATCATTAGAGCTATATTAAAATGTTAATTAAAATATCTTCAATGCAAAAGCCCTTTACAGTATTTCACTTAGTTTCAGTTCTCTGAAAACTATTTCTAAAATCATACTAATCAGTAATATTATGTGTAACATTATATGAATTTTAGATAAAGGTTACCTAACAAATTATTAAAAATGTAAATTGAAGATGTCACTGACTTTTAAAATAAAGTTTTAGTGATTTATAAGAGCAGGGATTGGTGCTTATAAAATATTATGGGATAAAATGATTCCTTTATAATTAACCATATTTACAGACTTCTATAAAAAGGGAAAGTAAGACTTTAGTTTTGTTATTGTTGATTATTTGCAAAAGTCATTCTTACTGAACATTATTGTTATTAACAATAGCTGTCACTGACTTCTTACTTCAATCCCTTCCTTTATCCACTATATACTGATCTTCCCTTTTTATTTTACCCTAAGTCTCTTCCTCCTCATTGATTCCTCCGTTTATTCTTATAAGAATCATAACTGGATATCACTTGTTTTTGTAAAACCCCATGTGACCCTCTACCCTATCTGGGCTAACTCATGTCTAACCATCATTCACATTTTTGTGAAAAGCTCAATTGTCTCTGTACCTCTGTTCCTTTGAGTTCTAACCTTTACACAACATTTGCACATGTAGAATTGCACTAATCCCTTACCACTCTTAATAAGTACTGTGAAACATTGACCAATATCCAACCAATTAAAAAATTCTCAGTGTCTTCTTTCCCATTTTCACCTTCTTATTCTCCTTATGGTATCCCATACATGACTAGTCATATCTCTGAATTGCATCAACTTTTCTTCTTCCTTTCTTTTCCTTTTTCAATTCTCTCTTCATTTTCTTGTCCCTCTATTTTTCAGTAAAGCTACTTCCAAGGCTTTATTTCCAACACTACTGTTCTCTATGTTCACAGTTTCCATTGGCCTTCTGAATTATTCATTCTGTTCTAGAAATCATCCCAATGGTGACAATCCACAAATATGTTTCCTTTCACTTGGGGTCAGAATGCAGCCTCAGAATTTGGAATGTAGATAACACATAGCATTTTTAAAGATAGTAATTTCACATTATTATCATCCTTATGAAAATCTCCTCTGCTGTGTCCATGACTACATTTTTATTATGTCTTTAATATCTGTTTTACTTTTCAATTCGGGTCTCAATGTCCATATTTAGCTCCTTTTCATTCCTGATAACCACCTTTGTTTTAGTCGTTTTTTTTTTTTTTTTTTATCCCATGGGAAAAAAAGACCTGACAAAAACAATTGAAGAAATATTTATTTGGCACTCACGGCTCAGAGGACTCATTCCATACATGGCCAAATCCCTTGCTCTGGGACAGAGGTGAGGATGAACATTATCAAAGAAAGGCATAGCAGAGAGAAGCAGCTCAGGGCATTGCACCAGGAAGCAGAGACAACCTTCACCACAGACAAAATATGTACCAAAGGCTTTTCATCCCCAATGACCCACCTCCTCCAGCAATGCTGTACCTGCCTACAAGCACCACCCAGTTAATCCCTATCAAGGGATCAATTCACTGATTAGGCTACGCCTCTCATAACCTAATCATTTCACCTGTAAGCTTTCTTACATTGTCTCACACGTGAGCTTTGGAGAAGCACCTCCTATCTGAACCATAAAAATTTTTAAAGAAAACAGCCAGCTGACAGGCATGATCATTTCACAGAAGTCCTAAATGAACAGCATCTATTTCAAGGGAATGCATGCTTGTGGAGTTATCTTCATTGTCTAATTCTGCTAAACAATTAAATAACATGCATTCTATCCATTCAAATACACTTAATCATTGCATACAATTGCCATACTTCCATTCATAAATTTCAAGCATACCACTGTGATGGAATCATAGAGAAGGCTTCTCCTATTTAATTTACACATACTGATGTATGTGATGCCCTGTTTCTTTTCCCATTGGTTGGTTGATAGCTAATTGGTCTACTCTACAGGGTGTTTCTAATAAGCTTGAGGTATTTCTGTATCACACAATAACCTAGGTTACCTCTATGGGAAATCAGGAGAAAATGCAGTTTGCACAGATTAAATACTACAAAGCAGTACAAGGTTTTCACATATTGAAAATGTTCAGAAAGAGTCACAGTATTTGTTTCAGAGATTGGTGATAGTTCAGAACTTTTTGTCCTTTCTGTAATTCACTGATTTTCTCCTCATCTTCTTTATATCCTCTGGCTAGTCTTCATCATATGACAGGAACAATCGAATGACTGATGTCATTACTCATTATTGAAGTTCTAACCTACCTTCAAAGTTCAAATCCTGCATGCATTTCATAGCTTGTCAGTTGCCTTGTTATTCTTATTTAATTACACAGCCTGATCTGCACAAAGTTTACTTACATATAAAATCACATTATAGAATAAAGCAAGCAAACAAACCAAATGAGTTCAAATATAGAATATCAGTAACTGATAGAAATATATCCAAATGTAAAAGAACCTTCTCTAATAATTAACTTCCTTGTTCTATGTCATTTTTTCTCTGTAATTTGAAAAGGCTGATGAAATTAAACTCTGATAATTTTGATGTACAATATTTTATGATATAATTAAATAACTTGTAAAGCAGTATTTTTTTATCTATTGTGTTCAACAAGCACCAATCCAAATCAGAACATATTCAATCATGAGTGAATGTTTTTGGCAAAAGCAATGCTGTGAAAAATATTCAGCCGTGTTAAATGCAGGTGATGTTTTCCTCAACTGTGTTTAAAATACTGTACCCACTCTATCAATTTTGCTCTCAATCACATGACTCCACAACAAGATCTTTTAAAAATGAAAAGTAGAACATCTTTATATTTCTTAATAGACCTGGAAGCAGGAGCAATCATAATCTTGAAATCAGGAACTGATCTTAAGGGACTGAAAATTGTGGAACCACTATGGAAATCAGTTTGTAGATTCCGCAAAAGTCTAGAAATGGCACCATGATATGGTCCAACTATTCCACTCCTGGGTATTTATCTAAAAGCACTGAAATCCACTTACATACGCATTCCAATCCTTATAGCAGTGAAAGTCCAAATAACCAAGCTAAGGAACAGCCTTAGTGTCTTTCAATAGAAGAATGGATGAATAAAATGTGTTATATATACATAATGGAATCTTTCTCAGTCATAAAGAAGAATGAAATTATGTCATTTTATCGTAAATGGACAGAAATATGCAGCATCACTGAAAGTGAAATGAGACAAACTCAGAAAGTAAAGTATCAAAATTTTTCCCTCATATGTGAAAACTAGAAAGGAAACAAAGGGAATAAAAAAGGGAATCTTATGAAAATAGAAAGGAGAACAATAATACACAGGAAGAGGATCAATGCAGTGGGTGGAAGGGAGAATAGGCAGATATTTTAGAATAAAATCAACCCAACTGTGCTACATGCATGTATGAATATATCACAAGGAATGCTACTTTTAGGTATAATTATAATGCAACAATTAAGAAAATAGAAAAAGACCAGCCCAACAGAGAAAGAGGAGCAATATATGGAATGAGGGGAGAAGGGAAATACTGGGGAATTAAATGAAACAAATTATGTTACATGCCTATATAAATGTCACAATGAACTTCACTATTACGTATAATTAAAATGTACTAATAAAAAACATTAAAACAGGTACAATCAACATTAACCAGATTACTTGGTTCAAGCTTTGATCATACCCTTCTCTTTGGGTAGGTTACTTTCCTGTTCTCTTTCCTCATCTGCACAATATGGATTATTATAAAAGCAAATATTACACAGGATTGTTTTGATGAGTCATTAAAGCAAACAAAATCCATTCACAGTGACAGACACTTGGTAAACAAGACAACTCTGACCATTATTATGGTCATTATTATTGTATCCACTTTTAGATAGCGCTTTAAATTCAATGATAAATTGATTTGATTTATTTACAATTGCTAAGTTTTGGAGGGAGAAAAGACTTCTTAGAATTTTCAAAACTGAGATTTAAATCTGAAGAACTGACCACATAGGTGTACATATCATGGATCATGATATTATGGTTAATAGATTTTTCTTACTCAAAGGTTAATATAATTTTATGTAGTAAGCAAGAAGAGATTTAGAAAACAAGAGAGCAATGGAAAAGAAAGAGGCAATGTCAGAAGAGAAGTCCTCAAAGACTGGAGACATCACTCAGTGATAGAATACGTGTTTAATATGTGGCAGGCCTTGGGATTATTGATCTGCAGCACCAAAAGAAAAAGAAGAAGGAGGAGGAGGAGGAGGGTGAGAGGGAGGAAGATGGGGGTGGAGCAGGAGGAGGAGGAGGAGGAGGAGGAGGAGGAGGAATGTTCTCAACCAAAAGCAAATAAACTGTAGGCTTATAGTGCTGAACAGGTTGGGAAAATCTCAGAACACATTAGTACATAGCCTCTGAAGATCATACCATTCAGGTGTTTCCCTCCATTCTGTATGGCATTGGATTATTATGGTGACTAGGTTAGAGCTTCTGCATAGTTGAAGAAAATGTCTAATGACAGAATTACGAAGAAATCTGGAGATGCCAGCAATCCTTAGCATCAAGAGAGATAGAAGTTGAAGTTCTCCAGGATAAGCTAAACCTAAACCTTTCATAAAATAACAACAGAAACCACCATTTACTAAGCAAATATTACATGTATCGGTTTTTTCATTCATTTTTTAAAATTTATTTAATTTTGATTCATTAAACAGAAATGGAGTACAGCTATTGTTTCTCTGGTTGTACACAAAGTAGAGTCACACAATCTGTGCATTCATACATGTACACAGGGCAATGATGTCTGTCTCATTCTGTTATAATTCTTAACTCTCCACCCCGACCCCACTCCTCCCTTCCCTTGATGCTATCTATCCTTCCTCCATTCTTGCGACCCTTCCACCCCATATTATGCATCATCATTCACTTATCAGAGAGACCATTAGGCCTTTGGATTTTGGGGATTGGCTAATCTCACTTAGCATAACAGTCTCCAACATCAATCATTTACCTAATGCCATAATTTTATTCTTCTTTATGGCTGAATAATATTCCATTGTGTATATATACCACAGTTTCTTTAGCCATTCATCTATTGAAGGGCATCTACGTTGGTTCCACAATCTAGCTATTGTGAATTGAGCAGCTATGAACATTGATGTGGCTGCATCACTGTAGTAATCTGATTTTAAGTCCTTTGGGTATAGGTCAAGGAGTGGGATAGCAGGGTCAAATGGTGGATCCATTCCAAGTTTTCTAAGGAATCTCCACACTGGTTTCTAGAGTGGCTGCACCAACTTGCACTCCCACCAGCAATGTATGAGTGTACCCTTTTCCCCACATCCTCGCCAACACCTGTTGTTGACTATATTTTTAATAAAAGACATTCCAATTGGGTCAAGATGAAATCTTAAGGTAGTTTTGATTTGCATTTCTCTTATAACTAGGGATGTTGAATGTTTTTTCATAAATCTGTTGATTGCTTGTAGATCTTCTTCTGTAAAGTGCTGTTCATTTCCTTGACCCATTTATTGATTGGGTTATTAGTGTTCTTGGTGTAAAGATTTTTGAGTACTTGGTAGATTCTGGAGATTAGTGCTCTGTCTGAAGTGTGTGTAGCAAAGATTTTCTCCCACTCTGAAGGCTCTCTCTTCACATTGCTGATTGTTTCCTTTGCTGAGAAAAAGCTTTTTAGTTTGACTCTATCCCAATCATTGATTCCTGCTTTTATTTCTTGCGCTTTGGGAGTCATGTTAAGGAAATCTGGTCCTAGGCCAACGTGATGAAGATTTGGACCTATTTTCTCTTCTATTAGGTGCAGGGTCTCTGGTCTAATTCCTAGGTCCTTGATCCACTTTGAGTTGAGTTTTGTACAGGGTGAGAGATATAGGTTTAGTTTCATTTTGCTGCATATAGATTTCCAGTTTTCCCAGCACCATTTGTTGAAGAGGCTATCTTTTCTCCATTGTATAAAATTCTTAACAAAATTTTAGCGAATCGCATACAAAAGCATATTAAAATGATAGTGCACCATGATCAAGTGGGTTTCATCCCAGGGATGCAAGGTTGGTTCAACATCCACAAATCAATAAATGTAATTCACTACATCAACAGACTTAAAGTCAAGAACCACATGATTATTTCAATAGATGCAGAGAAAGCATTTGATAAAATACAGCACCCCTTCATGCCCAAACACTAGAAAAAATAGGGATAGTAGGAACGTTCCTTAACATTGTAAAGGCTATCTATTCTAAGCCCACAGCTAACATCATTCTAAATGGAGAAAAATTGAAAGCATTCCCCCTGAGAACTGGAACAAGGGAAGGATGCCCTCTTTCTCCACTTCTGTTCAACAGTGTCCTTGAAACTCTAGCTGGAGCAATTAGACAGACCAAAGAAATTAGAGGAATACAAATAGGAAAAGAAGAACTCAAACTATCCCTATTTGCTGATGACATGATTCTCTATTTAGAAGACCCTAAAAGTTCCACTAGAAAACTTTTGGAACTCATAAATGAATTCAGCAAAGTAGCAGGATATAAAATTAATGCTTATAAATCTAATGCATTTTTATTCATAAATGATGCATCCTCTGAGAGAGAAATTAGGAAAATTATACCATTCACAATAGCCTCAAGAAAAATAAAGTACTTGGGAATCAATCTAACAAAAGACCTCTACAATGAGAACTACAGAACACTAAAGAAAGAAATTAAAGTTTTTTCAATCTTGAAGAATTTAAACTATCATAGGATATGCTAGGATAGAAAATACTCATTTTAAAATTTTCCTTCATAACTCCAATTTCAAGAAACTCTTGCACATGTCTTCTAAGTTTCCAACAATTTTAAGGTAATTTTCTCAGGTAATTGGTGTGAGAACATGAACATTTATTTACTGTCCTCCCCTTTACTGTTCTATATCCTCTGATACCTAATACTCCCTTTGCAATTATTCCTCTTGTATGAGTCACTTTCTGTTTTATTACTGTCATGGTGCTTGGCAAGGTCCATGTTTTCTAAACAGTCTTCACCAACTTCCTTGTCTCCAGTCCTTTAGTGAGAATTGTCTTATATTCACACCACCTATGAATTTATTACCTTAAAGCACTGCTTGTAATAAAGGTAATCCCCTGGTTTTCTACCAATCACACTCGGACACAAAGAGCCCTCAAAATCTTTAAAAGTAGCTAACACAAGATTTTAAAGCAGCACATACCATAATCTTAGTGATGTTTAAACAAGTATGTAATCAGATCCCTACTTCAACCTTTGAATTAGGATTATGTTATGGATCAAGACAATATTGCATTATTCTAGGAGTGGATTGCTGGATCATAGCTCTGTATGTTTAAATGCATTGAGTAATGTTAAATGTGGTTGTGTACATTTATACTATCTCTTATAATACATAAAATTCTAGTTTTTCTACATTTCAGGGACATTTTGAATTGTTCTTTTTAATTTCATCCCCATGTTAATTTAGATTATTATCTCAATATTATATTAATTTTAATTTTCCTGAGAGTGATTAATGAGGTTTAGCATTTGTATTTGATGATGGGATATTTGAATATCTTATTTAGTCACCTCTATTTAATTTTCATGTTCATTCTTTCAAGACATTCTTTAGCTCTTACTGTTTTGCAGTGATTCTTCATATGTCCTAACTGAAAATATTTTGATCATCTAAAATAACAAAGCACAATTATAGCCACACTGACTGAGTTCAAGTGCAACCTTATTTCTGTGTAGTCCTGGATATGTTATTTTCATTGTGTACATGTTTTCATCTGAGAAACAAAGGTGCTATAGGTACCAACCTCTTAGAGAAATTGAATGAGTTGAGACCTATAAAGGTATGAGAATAGTTATCGTCAAACAGGAAGTGCTCAATAAATATCAGCTATCATTTCTTATCAGTTGATGTTATCCCTTTCAGTGAGTCCAAATAGTTCTGTATCAGCAATTTGATATGCCTTAACATGAAACGTTTACTTTCTTATATCATGATATATAATCCTCTTTCTAGTATATAAATCAAAATTTTAATGTACAGCTTCACAATATAAAAACGTAACAATACTTCAAAAGTTTGTTTTGGGGCTGGGATTATGGCTCAGTGGTAGTGCACTTGCCCAGCATGCATGAGGCCCTGAGTTCAGTCCTCAGCACCATGTGAAAGTAAAATAAAGGAATTGTGTCCACCTACAACTAAAAATTTTTTTAAAAAGTTTTTTTGTTGTTTTGGGGATATCACTACAGAGTTGGATGTCATCGTATTATTTTCCAAGTCCAAAAATTGGCTGCACAGAAAGTAGAACTTATTCACAGTCTCTTAAAAGTCTTATCATTTTCAAAGCTTTAAACATTACAAATTTATTTGAGTGTGCATAATGTTAGAACATGTACACATAATTCTGTAGAACTTGTCTAAATGTCAAGACAAATCAATTTTGCAAATGTCAGCCCAACATTGAAGAAAACTCAGCTCTCATGATAATCCTCTAATTCATCATACAACTTATGGTATTTCCATTTACTGCATTTTTTAGTACAGATAATCTAAGCAGTTACTTTTTATCACATATTCAAATTGGTGCTGAAGAGGCAATGTCTGAACAGTACATATTATAATTGTAAAATAACATGGTGTTTATGCCATTTTGCACGTTTTAAGATGAATCATTTTAAACATTGATAAGCATGCTTCCAGTTTCTTAAATAACTCAAGAAATGATAGATATGCAATTCATTATTAAACTTCCATTTATAGTTTTGTTCCTCTTAAAAGAAATACTGGATTTTATGCCAATTTTATTTTTATGAAAAATTGTTTCCATACTATGTAAATTGTGATACCTTATTAAGAAATGTATCATGAAGAAAATAAAAGGGCCTGCCGACTTTGTTTACAACTGTCTACCATGGAGAGAATTTACTCTTACATTTTTTGGTTAGGTATTTATGTTTGATGGTACCCTCTGTTGATTGGTTATAAGCTTATTTTCTGACTCATGATCTCTCTTTATAAGTTTGGGGTTTCCATATACTGCAATCCTCTGAATCCCTCGCTATACCTTAAAGTCAACTATTCTGAGGGTAACTATCTTTGCCATGGTGGCTATACAGTTTCCCCAATATTTATATGAGTCTTATGTCTAAATAATAACCAATATTTTACATCAGGCCACATGTCCCTCTTATTTCTCAATAAGTTAGACAAAACTTTTCCAAATAACAGATACAAGTGCTGAGACAAGAAAATTAGTAGTTTTGTTTCACTTTACTCATTTCTTCATACTTTATATGCATGAAGTATGAAGAAATATATACAGTGCTATAGAAAAGTTTAAACATTTGCTTTCCTTTGGTAACTTCTGTGTTGCATATTTTCTCCTTGATCTCCTGGGCTTACTGTCTGCGACCACTCTCAGCTTTCTGCCCAAGAAACCTAATCTGTACAGATAACACCAGGTAGAACCCTTACCTTTTATTTTCCAGTTAGGTTTGGCCCCAAAGAGGGCTTTAGAAAATCAGGAGGAGGGATAACAAGGCTTCCATATGCATTGCCTGGTTTCTATACCAGTAATGTCATCCCAGGCTGGCTGAACCTCATAACAGTAGGCAACTTCATTTCAAGTCTGTATATCCAGATCTCTCTACAGCATTTAGTCTGTAATTGAGATGAGCAAAAATCATACTAGTCTTGAGCCGTCTGTATATCCAGATCTCTCTTCTGTGCTTCAAAAAATATTGTCTGTATTCTTTGGAGTTAAGACAGCAAGAGCTTAACAATTTCTCTTTCCAGGATACTGCACTACCCTTTCATACACCTTTAAAATTAGTTATGTTATTAAATTTTTCTCAAAAGATCCCTATTAGAGTAGACCCTCTGATTCTTGCTGAATTAGAACTCTTATTAATATGTTCATAATGAATGAACTAGTCACCTGTCATGACCAAGCCATTTCCAATAGTCAAATAGAACTTATTTTTATATACCAATTAACTAGAATGTAAGGACTATATTTGATTTTTATAATTGGAGATATATTTGTTCTTAAGATTATACTCTAGGTACTAAAGTTGAGAGTCATTTCTTATTGGATATTCTGAATACTGAGCTTTCTTTGCAGCATTTAGTCTGTAATTGAGATGAGCAAAAATCATACTAGTCTTGAGTTGAAAAAATCATCTTTAGTCTTGAGCAAAAATCATACTAGTCCTGTGATGTTTGAAAGATTCAAATAAACATAAAATCTTTTGTTTTCTTTCTTTTCTTTTCTTTTTTCTTTTCTTTTCTTTCAAACTGTATAAACCAAACTTCGGTCTTTTTGAAACTTATCTTTTAGGAGGAATTATTTTGAAAGCAAAAACCTTGAAATAAGAAAAAATCATATTGCTACTTTGATCAGCTTTTCTGTCATTATAACCAAAACACCTGACAAGAACAACTTAAATAAGAAAAAATTTATTTGGGGCTCACAGTTTTAGAGGTTTCAGTCTATCAATGGCCAACTCAATTGCTCTGGGCATAAGGTGAGGTAGCTCATTCTGGGGAACCGCCCAGCAGAGGAGCAAAATTCCTCAGCTGTGGAAGATTCAGCAAGCAGAAACAGAAATGGCAAGGAGAAGGGGTGACAGGGAAGAAGCACCCTTCTGGGGCACACCCCTAATGGTCCTTGCCCATCTGCCTGCCTTACCACCCAGTTCATTCAAACCAGGATGGATTGATTAGGTTACACCTCTCACAATCCAAATATTACATCCTGAACATTTCTTCATTAACAAGAACTCTAGGGGAACACTGCATGTGCAAACAATAACATAGTCTTTATTTAAAGCAAAAAACTGAGAGTCCAGCTCTCACAACATAAGTCGGCACACGATAGTCAGACAACAGTGACGCCACAGATGATGGAAGGCAGATGATGGAAGGGAATGGAAATGGCCTTGAGCCCTGCAGCAATTGAGAACCAGGAGGACAGCAGGTAGGACCAAGGTGGTTTGAGTCCAGCCAATGACACTGGAGCCAAAAAGAAGAAAAAGAAATAAAAGAAGAAGAAAGAAAAAGTCAATGAGACAGATTCAACCCAGGATCAGCCTGTGAAGATGAACTCTTTGCCAGCAGAGAGGATCCAGGAAACACAGAAGGCCATTGAGCAGTTCTCAGTGGGTTAGAGACCTGCAAAAACCATAGTGGAGTTCAGCAAGTGCAGCTACCAGTTCTGGGATACACAACCTGTCCGTAAATTAGGAGAAGTGGTGAACACCCACGGTCCTGTGGAACCTGACCCTATACCTTCCCCAGGGCTTCTCCTAGTCTGCCTTGGACCCAGGAGACTCTGGTGGGCTGAAGGAACTGTATAACCTCCTGAATGAGAACTTCATAGAGGATGAGGACAACATGATCCCACTTGATCATTCCCCAGAGTTTCTTTTGTGGGCTCTCTGGCCGCTTGGCTCCTCTCCTGTCTGCCCCCTGGCACTGTGGGGTTCTAGTGGTCTCAGGTTGGAAAATGGTTGGGTTCATTAGCTCGAGCCCAGCAAACATCCATCCACATCTATGACCCAGAGAAGACGGTGGAGATCACTTCCTGTGGGTCCACAAGAAGCTGTGCTCCAAGAAGCTGGCTCCAGTTCTGATAGATATCTCCCTGTGGTTCACGTAGAAGGACTTTTCCAAGCTGTTTACCTGCCGGGATGTGTTGCCACTGCCTGTTGGCACCTGTAGGGACTGGCATGGGTGCTTAAACACACAGAAGCTGATTCAAGTGAAGTTCTCCCACCTGAGCAGACATATGGACAGGCAGTGCCCCATGAGGGCTACTGACTGTCAGAGACTCCCAAAACAGGTGGACTGAAAGAGGTAGAAGAGAAGGGCATTCTAGTAGCGCAACAGGTCCTCACAAGGTGCTTGACACAGTTTCACCTCACTCCAGTCAGGAGTCAGGAGGCGGTGGAGCACTGGTTCTACGCTCAGGAGAATGTCATTGGCACTTTTGTGATGGAGAATGCAAATGGTGAGGGGACAGATTTCCTGAGATTTTATACACTTCCCTCCACCATCATGAACCACCCAACCCACAAGAGTCTGAAAGCTGCATATTCCTTCTACAACTTTCACACCCACATCCATCTTCTAGACCTCATGAGCAACGCCCTTGTTCTAGCCCAAATGAAAGGAGTTGACATGATCAAGGCACTGGATCTCACAGAGAAGAAGGTATTCCTGGAGAAGCTCAAGTTTGGCATAGGGGATGGTAACCTGCAGTGTTACCTGTACAATTGGAAGTGCCCAGCATAGGGGCTGAGAAGGTCAGGTTGGAGGTACAGTAACCAGTGGCTAGTGAGATTCTGGATAAAGCCACTGCAAATTCAAAGCAGGAAATGAAACCCTACCACTTGCTGTTCTAATTTTCACAAAGGTGAGAATCCCTGGCAAAGGGAACAGAACTGAACCGGCCTTACCAAACCTCCAGTGAACTTGACAGTTGTATTATAATGGCAGAGACTGAGTGAAGTCACTTCTGTCCTTGTCTCTGTTCTCCCTGTTTTCTGCTTATTCACATCCTCATGCAACCATGATCAGGGAAATGTAACTGCTGAAAACTAGCTTGTGATTGGCATATTATGGAGTTAAGGGGTGAATAATAAAAGTATATATATATACTTTTATACTTTTTATAAAAGTATACAGATACTTTTATACTTTTATACATATACTTTTACAAATATTAAAAGTATCAAAGTATAATATACTTTGATACTTTTAATAAAAGTATAAAATATACTTTTATACTTTGATACTTTTTATACTTTTTATACTTATACTTTTATACTTTATACTTTTAATAAAAGTATATATATACATATATATGTATATATACATATATGCATATACATTTAAAACAGAAGTAAAAAACTTAGGAGAATTGTGCATATAGTTATCTGTTGCCTGACTTTAGTTATATATGAATATCTCAACAAAACAATCAAACTTTAAAAAAGTTAAGAGTGCAGACCTAATGGTTATTGCTTCAACTTAATGAGATTGTATTACAAACTCAGGTTGACAAATACAGGTGTTGTATACTCTTTCCAAACACTTTAAGTAGGCAGGATATTGGTTTATTTGTTTTGTATCTGAAGATCTACGACTTTTTGTGATATAAAATTAGGTCTCAATGCATAGTCATTAACTAAAAATACGAATCTGTCTTACTGAGTATGGAAAATTTAATGAGGTTATAAAACTTAAGCATTTAATGATAGATAATGTATAATATGAGAAAATGGGTTTGGATCAACTACTCTTTCAACTTAGGTTTTCAAAGGACCAACATTTCTTCATTGAGGTCCAATGACAATAGTAAAGCTCATCTCTAAATTTTTCCATTAGATAACTCAAGTTTATATCACAGTTAATAAACAAAGGCAAATATAGGGTTTAGAGGGCCTCTTGCTATCGTAGGATGCCAGAAACAATACAGAAACCCAATTGTATCTGAATCGTCAACAACATTTTTTTTAATAAGTATGTCCCAAATGGTGCTCGGGGTATAACTTTACCAAAAATATCTTCCCTGTTAATGTGAAACTCAAATGTAACTTGACATTTTGTTATTTTCATGGCTAAATCTGGTGACCTATGCACGTGCTTACTTTTTTTAAAATATGCAAAATTTAAAATTCAAATGTGTCCTTATAGTAAATAAGTACAAATGTAAAGACCTGTGGCTTCAGATTCATTATTCTTTCAGCTCACTTCTACAATATAACTTCACTCACCTTTCCCTAACACCACATATGCTGATTTATTCTAATTATCTACAATAAAATATTGCCTTCAAGTGTTTTTCATGCATAAATTCATAAAGCAAAGACCTCAATTGCACATTACAAAAATTTATTTATGTATGTTTATCTCTATTTATCATGTGTTGGGTATTGATATGGTCAAACTTGATTTGCCCAGGCCTTAATTTTATCCTGCAGGTCACTGAGTTATAGAAAGTATGAAGTTATATGAGATGCATAGAAGCAACTAATCCATATGTGGAAGGATTAATTAAGGGTTTCTGAATCCTATGACTTAAGTTAAAAACATAAATGGAATTAACCATGAATGGAATATGGCATGGAAAGGGGTCCACTCAGAATTCACAGTATTGAAAAGACCAAGAAACAAAGGAAAGCCTGACAATTCAAGAAAATGAAAGTAAGCACAAGTCACAGAGAAAACAAAACAAAGAGAAGTGATGAAACTGGAGAGAAAAGAAGCTTGTCTGAATTCCCTTTTCGATAATAAAAGAAAAGCCAATAAGTTTGAGTGCCAAATTATCAAATTTCTGCATGGTAAGAGTACCTAGTGAGATGGGCACGGTGACTTCGGCTTAATTCTAGTGACTCAGGAGATTGAGGCAGGAGGACTACAAATTCAAGGTCAGCCTCAGCAATTTAGCGAGGTCCTAAACAACTTTGGGAGATACTGTGTCAAAACTAAAAATAAATAAATAAAAAATAAAAGGACTGGGGATGTAGCTCAGCGGTAAAACACTTCTGCATCCAATGCCCAGGACCCCTCCCTCCCACCAAAAATAGTGAACACATACTGCTCTTTGATAAAAATACAGGAAATATTTTCAATCCTTTACTAAAAAGAGTAAATTTCCAAATCTTTTTTAGAATGTTAAAGATATCCAAAATCTATTTCTTCGCGAAAGTGGTGAGAGATACCAAAACAGTAAATGTCAAAGTATTTGAGGACTATGGAAATTAAACAAGAGCTTCTAGTAACTATCCAAGGAAAGCTTATGAAAAGGAAATGGCAGAAATTTAACAGGAACAGTGAAGAAGGTTGTGCATTCTTACTCTCATTCCTGTCTTCACCAGTTCTGCGAAGCCCAGATAAGCAGAACTTCACAGCTCTGGCGAATGTGAAAAGGAGCAACTCAAATGACAGCGCAGAGGGAGGTGAACTCTCAATAGCCTCATCTCCAGACAATTGTCACTGTGTGGCCTGTGTGATGGTCTCCAGGAAAACCCGCTTGTTTCTATCTGACCTGACTCTAAGCTCCCTCAGAAAAGATACATCCCAAAGACATTTGAAGCAATCCCTCAAAGACAAATAATCCAATTGTTTAACATCACAGTTCCATGAGTTAAGGTTACCAGTTGAGGCACACAAGAGTGTGTCAAAAGAAAAAAATGAGAAGAAAAATGAAGAATGGTAAGTCTAAAAGCATATTTTAAAAGCTCTGAAATATTTCTGAGGGATCTATAAAGCCACACTCAAATATTGGATGGTGGGCACGATTAGATAGAACTGGGAAGGCTCTAATGTCCCATTTATTGCTGAAATTCAGGATCTGTCAGTAAAGAAATTGAATCAACCACAACAAGAATCAGCAACAAAACAAAACCTTAGTGGAAGAAGAGTGTGATTTCTAGAGTTTACAGTTTATCTCACGAAACAATTTTAAATAAAAATTAAAATAGGTTTCGGTTATTAAATATTGACACTTTGAAAAAAAATCAATTTTTAGAGATATACAGAACCAAATAGAAATTCTGAAGTTCAGAAATACAGTAAATGAAGAAAAAAAAAAATCCACCAAATAGCACATCAGCAGATTTGACCTCAACCTCCCCTGCAAAAAATGGTGAATTTAAAGATAGGTAAATTGGAATGATATAATCTAAAGAACATAAAATAGTTATTTCATGTAATTTGTGTCTATTTGCATAACTTCAAAGAGATATTCTTGAAAAGAACAGGAGAAAACAAACCACCATATATGGAAGAAACTCCTTGTCAAAGATCAAAAGGAGACATTTTGTAAGAAATCACAGAGCCAGTAATCTGGGGTTTATATTAGTCAATATATTGAAAGAAAAATAACGTTCATAAAAATTCAGTATCCGACAAAACTCTCCCTCAAAGTGTAAAAGAAATTAAGACACGTCCAATAAACTACTAATAGAACTATTGGCAGCCCTTCACTATAAAAATACTAATGGAAATATTAGTCTAATTGACAGGTATTATCCTAGATAGTAATTCAAATCCACCCAATGAAATAAACAACACTGACACTAGAAATTGTACAGGTAAATATTAAAAAATAATATAAGTACATTTTTATTTGTAAAACTATTCTTAATCTATGTCATTTGAATGACAGCTGCATAACAATTAGGAAGCTTGATCAATAGGTTTACAATATATAAGGTTGCACATTTTTTTGGTGGAGGTATACCAGAGATTGAACTCAGGGGTACTCCACCTCTGAGACACATCCCCAGCCCTATTTTGAATTTTGTTTAGAGACAGGGCCTCATCGAGGGGCCTAGCACCTCACTTTGGTTGAGGCTGGCTTTGAACTCATGTTTCTCCTGCCTCAGCCTCCTTAGCTGCTGAAGTTGTAGGCATGCACCACTGTGCCAAGTGAAGGTTGTACATTTTATGATTATAATAATACCAAGGAGGGACACAAAGACAGATAAATCAGAGAGTTTTGCTATGCAACTAAAATATTAATCCAAGTTATATTGTTTTAAGATGTCTCCAAGGGCTACACGTTAGAGTCAAAATGAATTGGTCTGAAAATAAGCATGTCAGATGCTCTTATATGAAAGCAGTAATTAAAGGAGAGTTGGAGTGAGCATATAAATATTAGACATAAATGATTTAAGACCAAAAGTTTTGCTGGAATAAGTTAACTATTATAAGTGTATATTGACCTAATAGTGTCTAAAAATACATGAAGCAAAAATGAAAAGAACTGTAAAAAGAATCTGACAATTCAATAATCATATTTGGGACTTTATTGTCGATCATGAATAGTACTAGAGAGAAGATCAATAAGCAGACTGAATAGCTTGAAAAGCATGATAAATCTCCTAAACCAAGTAGAAAGACATCTGCAGAAAACTGAAGGCAATAACAAGAGAAAACATATTCTTCTCAAGTATACATGGTACATTGTCCTAAAGAGACTCAGGATAGGGCAGAAACAAATATCAACAGATTTTGAAATACTTGAAACCATGCAAACTATATTCTCTGAAACAATGACTTAAATTATAAATCAACAACGTAGGGTAAGTTTGGCAATTCATGGATTAGGCTTCAATAACTGCAGATCAGTGAAGAAATTAGAAGGCAAATTAGAAAATATTTCAGGATGAATAAAACAAAAGCAAAACTTAGGAAATAAAGCTACAGTTGTTCCTAGAAGGAAATTTATCAGTGTACAAATGCAGTGAAAAGAAGAAAATATCAAATAAATAGCAAATTATCACCCTAAAAAACTATCAGATGAAGAAGTTGGAAAATAGAATCTCAGACTCCGTCTGAGCCCCACATTCTCTAAACATAATTCTCATGTGATTCAGATGCTAATTAATGCTTGAGAAGTCCTGGTACATTGTGGGAAAATAATCAATCTTTATAATGCAGGTATCAGGGCAAATTTTTAAAAATTTCAGAATATTCACAAAATTTAAAAATTTTCATGATGTTTGATGCCTCTCTTCTCAGAATGCATTTTCCATGTATATGATCTATCATAATGTATTCAATAATGGTGTTGTTTTATGAAAATTTAAAATAAAAATATTATAAATGAATGAAGTGCTCTAATCTAAAATACTGACTAAATCATGGTACATCCAGGCAATGGAGATTTGTTTATTGAGTAGTCCCCCTTAGGTAGGTGGGTTATATTTCAGATGCCTAGGTAGATACTTTAAACTCTGGATAATACTTAACCATACTATTGTTGTTCTATACATACACAAACTTATGATAAAGATTAATTTTAAATTAGGCACAAAAATTAGCAACAACAATCGATAATAAAATGGAACAATTATCACATCATATTTTAACACAACTTATTTAAACAAATGAATTATTTACTTCTGGAATTTTCCTTTTAGTATTTTTACACTGTGGTGGACCACACACAACTGAAAGCTTGAAAAGAGACACCATGGATAAAGTGGTGCTTGCTATACTTTTTGAAAATGAAAAATTGGAAACATTTGGAATATTCTTTTTTCAAGTGGAAAGAGGCAAGTTCCAGTGTAGCATAAGTGTGTGACTTCCCTTTCCCAATTCACATTTGAATTATTTAGAGAACTTTTTTAAATTGTAGTATCTCAGGTACTCCCAAGCTCAATTAAACTGGAGTCTCTGGAGATGAAACCTTGACACCAACATATACAGTTTAAAATCTTCCCAGGGGACTTTAACATGTAGCCAAGATTGGGAACCATTTAGTTAGGTTGCATACGCAGGTATTTATTTTTGTACACATTGATTCTGTCTGCAAGAAAAGGGAATCTTAACAATGTCTCCAGGGAAAGAAATTGTCATTCTCCCTTCAGCCCCATTTAACTGAAATGCTTTCAAATTTTAGATCATGTGAAGGTACCACATATACAAGAAATATGTGTGTGATATATATTTTTTTGTTTTCAATAAAGTGGGCGTATTTCTCAGGGGAAAAGGAGACTAAATATTTTTATGAGTTCTAGGATGAAAAAAACAAACACTTCTTAATAAATATTTTAGGCATATAGTGGAAGAAATTAAATGAAATGTTGGCAGCTACATGCGACTTTTCTATTGTTCTTTTGTGATTTTCTGCTGTATCAAGTAGATTACAGTAAATGTATAATAATTTTAAAATAAGAACATTATTTAAATAGTTTAATGAGGCTTCTTCCTAGAAAAAACAGATTTTTAATAAATACCTTGTTTTAGAATGTCTTTTCTCCATCCTCCTGGTCACATGACCAGAAACAGTAAGGCTATGCTAAATGCAGACTTGCCCACCATGACTGAGGGCAGCACTGGGTAACCACTAGGTCAGCACTGAGGACAGTTCAATGACATAGTAAGATTTTGGTTTTAGGTTTTATGTCCACAAAGTAATAAGATCATATCTAAAATCATGTAGCATCTTCCCAAGTGGGGTTCTTCTTGGTTGAGAATGAGACATTTGAATTTTCATGAATAACCTGTATTTGTCTTTATGCCAAAAGCACTTGGATTGATTATTTTCACTCAGTGCATAATGTCAGTTCAAAGCAAATTAAGTTGTACATTTCACAAAGACAAGGAATTACAATAAATCAAGAAGTATAATTTTGGAATTCTGTTTACCTGCAATTCCTCAGCAGACAAAATCTGTTAAAATTTAAACACAATTCAAATGACTTCTTCTTATTCTGAATTTCTGAGTTGAAGTTCATACCAAGACTAGGGAAATATTGAAGATATAAATATCACCATATTCAAGCCCACAATATAAATATGTGTAACTTTGAAAGATTGTTTGCTTATAATTGATACTGTAATGGTTGAGAAAGCTTAGGTGTGGTTCTTAAAAGTTGAATCTTAGCTCAACCACACACTATTACCTTGTTTGTGAAATACTCCAGCCTGAGGAGCCTAACATAAAAATAATAACATCTTCATTTCAGGATTTTAAGATATATTAGAATAATTAAATTGAAGACCAACCATTTTCTCCTAAATTCCTCCTCAACATTTTCCAACTTGCCAGAAACAAACTGGCAATAGTTTTAGAACAAAAGCTATTATTTATAAAATATAAACAACTGTCATTTTTTCTCTTAAGCCATGAAATGTATGGGAAGGTTAATTCTACGTACACACGTGGAAACCATGTTTGTGTTAAACAACAGAAAACTGCACAAATTTAGGCAACAATATCTTCATTCACTAAAAATATGGAATTCCTACTTTATAAGTATCCAACATGGTGCAATTAGTAATGTTGTGTTTCTATCTACAGACATATATAGTATGTGTCTTTGATTAAAATTCTTTTTTCCTAAAATTTTAACAACTTTTGATAAAGGACGCTACTGAGCATCTTCATTCAAATGAAAGACGTGGCATTATTAGTCATTAAAATTTGCTTTTTCTTATAAAGAAATAAAAGAAAGATGTTTGATTTAAGAATGTAATCCTGAAAGTAATTTGGAAGAACCAAGATTAGCAGGTACATAATTACTAAAGAGTAAAATCCTTACTCTTTCAAGAGAGTTAAGTCATTTAACTATTTTTTTTAGCTATGGAGTCACAGAAGTAATTAGGAAGTGAAAGAGATAAGAAACATCAGATAATTCAACTTTAGATATTTTGATGATCTCAGAGGAAAAAAAGATTGCTTTATATAAAGGTGTTTATAATGAGAACATTTAAATGGTTGATTTTGATAGTCACAGATGTGAAAATGCATAAATACGAATTATACTGGAAAACTAACATATAATGTGTTCTATAAAGTAAACAGTTTCATTTGAATGTATCTGATTACAAAAAAACCCACTCTTTCAGAATACCTGATTGCCGTGTAAGTACATTGATCTCTTGCTAAGAGAATATGCATCATCTTGCTCTCCATTCTCTCCTTTCCTATTAAGCATTTAGTCTTGCAGGATGCTCTCTAAATGTGATCAAATCACTTACTGTGTGGTCCTGCCTATTAATTCCTTAGTTTAGACCCTTTATCACCCTCTCTTCCTTCTGTAGTAATAGCTTTTTAATTGTCTCCCTGCCTCTTTCTTGGTCTCCTTGAATCTGTCATCATATTGAGGGAAAAATGATTGCTTCAAATTGCAAATCTAACCATGTCCTCCCTTCTCTGTAGCCTTCAGTGATTTTTCTCAACCGAGTCCACATTCTCTAACAGGAGGTGCATGGCCTTATGTAACTCCTCATCCTGCAGAAAGTGCCAAGTCCAACAATTCTTCCTCAATTATTCAGTTATGGAAAATTTATTTACTGAAGATTCCTTACCAGTCATTGCCTGTGATGTTGGGAATTGAGAAATAAAGGAATTAATTCATCTACTGGGAGTTTTCTTTAAGTTCTGAGCTTTGACTGCCATTAGAGGAAGGAATCAACAATGAACCTGGTGTGTCCTTGCATGTCATTCCTGGGCATATCAAGAAAGCACAGCTCTGACCACTACTTAACTGGAATAACTGTGAGGCTGGGTTTGTAGCCAGCAAGCCTGAGGAATAATGCAACTTCCACCCCTGGATTAAAAGTCTTCTTGTTTCTGTTTGCTCTAAAAGAAGTGAGT